>JAPCYS010001267.1:0-50761 GCA_028641055.1 Alopecurus myosuroides
GTCGTATGATTTCGACTAAGTGGCAGCCGGAAAATGAATGTCCTTTTCTAGCAATGGTATAGGGTTGGTAGGTGGGACCTACTATGACCCGATTAGGGTTTTGGGCAGAGGGACAATGAGTTGTCCTCTCACCACTTTCTTATATAAAGAGCATTACAGCCACCCGAACGGGTATGTGAGTGATTGGAAGCAAAACCACATTTGTAGTGCCATATCCACTGCAACCGCGCTTCCGTCTCGAGGCAACACCACTGTAGCCTACCAGATTGACGCCACCATTCCACCTTGCACGTGTGCACTTCCGCACAGGCACCACAGTTGTGGTGCGCGACTGCACTTCGGGCAAGCTTGCCGACTACAGGAACATGGAGCCAGATCCGAGATGTTGAAGTGCCCCGACTTGACGCGTCACCACCAAAATCACCTGCGCGTTTAATGGTAAGGATTTCGTGGTTTTATCCCTGAGTTGGATCTTGGGTGCCTCGCTAGAGTTTTGTCTTATTTTCCGTTGTGGTAGCTTAGCTCTCTCCATCATGGCCCAACAACACACATGAAGCAATTCTAAAACACTGGTGTCGCGTCCCCAAATATTAATTCCACAGTGCCCCAGATGCGACATTCATGGTAGAATTGGTTTTTCTCTTTCGCGAAGAGGGTGTATTGAAACCCTCAGATGTCGCATCTATACTAGACGGACTTCTCGACGTCCAATAGGAGATCGATGGCCGGAAGGCACTGATAGAGCCATGTACATGTCAGGTGGGGCCGCTGCGCCCCCAAGACACCAGCCAACTTTATAAAAATCACTAAATAATTATTTTACAAGGTTTATAATTGAAAAAATCCTTTTGCGCCCAATACGTCGATCTTTATACTCAACATAATGCATGTGATTGTTGTGGCCAGGCTTTGATTCTTCATCGTCGGCCTTCATGGTCTTGTTCAGAATCATGAATAGTTCATGTGTTGCTGGAAGATGGATACAACTTTCTTGATGAGGTAATGAACAAATCAAAGATGCAACACAAGTCTTACGATATGATACCACCAACTGCGTGAAAATTAGTGTTTCCACGGACGTTCCAAGTAGGTCTGCACGCTGGCAAGGCGCTCCCCTGATTGTGTCAAAGCCATGACCGTGCAGTCTTGGAATACGAATCTAGTGCCGCCATGATTCAACCGACCATGGTCGGTGATGATATCGTGCTGCCCCATGGACGAGAGCGCGATGACATACATGAACCATTTCTAAAACACTTCTTACACGTCCCCGAATATGAAGTCAACAGTTCCCTAGATGCGGCAGTCGCGGTAGAATTGTTTTTTCTCCTTCGTGAAGAGGGTGTATTTAAACCCTATGATGTCACATATATACTAGACCGACTCCTCGATGTCTAGTAGGAGATCGATGGCTCGAAGGCACTGACAGAGCTATGTACATGTCAGGGGGCCATTGCCCCCCTCCCCGCACACACCTAGCTTTGTGAAATTCACTACAGATCTTTAAACTCAGCATAATACCGAAACCAGAATATGCTTTGGTTCTTCACCATCGGCCTTCCCGGTCTTGTTCCGGAATATGCCACCATCAGCGTGGATAATTGAGTCAGTTGAGCTCAATAAGAAAATCGTCCCACCTCAAACTTGAATTGGTGATGAACATCTCGATGCAATTTTGGCCTTTTGTTCTTCCTCAATTGTCGAACTCAGAACCCTTGCTCCTCGTTTACTCCCAGATCAAACTTGAATTTGTGATGAACATGTGGTTTTGGTATGCCAATGGATAAGTAGATTGGAACATGGTCCAACAATGCTTCAATACACATACTAGAGCTCAAATTTAAGCATGTTAAAGTGCCTTCATACTAGAATAATATGTGGGCTATCCTTAGTTCGATCAACCAGATCACAAAGAAATGAACCCTTACAATTTTATTGGACATCACCATACATGGCTACCTGATCCCTTTTGAAGGGGAACTTTTTTCCTACAAGAAAATTAATCAACAAAAAGTGGTCTCATTTTTGCCAGGAATCTATTTGACCATAGCTTTGATGAGATTCCCAAGAACATAATCATCGAGTCTCACCCAACATCCGAAGGAAATCCCTAGAAAAAGGGAACCCTTTTGGAAGGTCACCCTCGTGCGCTAGCTATGCTTGCGACAAGTGTCGCGTTTTCCCTTCTCATGCACTCTCCACACGGCAAGTGTCGTCTTCTCCTTCCTCGCACCCCATGAGTGCTTGCATATGTGACAAGTGGCAACACGAGAGAGTTTTGGTTGGATTTTTCCCTTTCCACCCATACACGGTGGACGGGTGGAGAGTGCATTTATTTTGGTATTCGTTTTTTCAAAATGAAATATCTCGAGAACCGTATTTTGGAATTATGAACCGGTTTCATATTTGAGATCCTCGCGTCGAGATCTTTGAAACTAGATCCCATGTTGATAGATTTCGATAAACTTTTTTTTTCCATACTTTATACTCCATGTTCTATATATTTTGTACTTTCAGTAGCAGTTTATACATCCAGTAGCAATATATATCGTATCTAAAAGTATAACATTCGTTTTGGCAAAAAGAGGCATAAAGAGAGGGATGTATAAACTGGATGGAAATATACATCGATATTTTAGAGGCATAAACACTAGTGGAAACAGGGGCATTAGTCCCGGTTGGTAAGGCCCATTTGTCCCGGTTGTGCAACCGGGATGGGCCAGCCGGGACAAATGGCCCTCCCCCACTGGTCCCGGTTGTGCCAGGACCCGGGATGGTTAGGTATGGCCCACGTGGCGAACCTGGCCAGGGACTTCGTCCCGGTTCGTGTTAGGAACCGGGATGAATGCCTCCTCTGGAAAAACTGTATTGGGTCCACTGGCCCACGGTTGGGTAAGGCCCATTTCCTTAGTTTTCCCCCCAACTGCGTCCACCGGCCCACGTATTTAATTAAGCCCAGTGGCCCGCGTCTTTTATTAAGCCCACTGGCTATATTCGGTCAAAGGGGCCACAGGCCACGCGGGGGTCAAAGGGGCCACTGGCCAGCGACCTAGTGGCTGGCTCGACCGGTCCTTTAAAGTAAGACCACAGTCACGCGCGGTCAACGGGCCCACTGGCCGTCTTGTCTTCCCGCGCCTCCACTTCCCCACGCGCGCGCGGCCACGAACGGCACGCCTCGGCTCCCCGCGCATTCATGGCCGCCTGCAACCGCCGCCACGTTCCGGCCGCCGGTTGGCATGCCAGCCCCTCCCTCGTCCTTTTTAAAGGGCCCCCGCCGCCCGTACCCCTCACTCACCCAGGTCGCGTCCAAGCTCACCCAACCCTAGCCGCCATGTCGCCACGCCGTTGGTTCAAGCGCTCGAGGAACGAGCACGAGGCCGGGTCCTCCAGCGGCGCCGGCCAGAGACCCACCGGCGTCCCCCCACCGCCTCCGGAGGCGTTCGGCTTCGGTCCGGGAGGCATCCGGATCGGGGGGCAGCCGCGCGTCCACGCACCACCTCCGGCAGTGCGTCCGCCGCCTCGCGCCGCGCCGGGCAAGCGGTTCCGCCGCTATGTCCGTAAGAAGGAGGCCGAGTGGCACTGGGAGCACGCCACGCCGGTTTTTTGGACGGACGTCCACCTCCCGGACGGCTGGCACCTCAACCCGCAGCGCATCCCGGTGCCGCCGCCGACGAACGAAGCCGCCCGCGAGGAGATCGACCGCCGGCGCGCGCTCCTGCCGGCCCACCTCCTCAGGGACCGCGCGTACGCGCGGAGCTCCCCCTACTGGGCCGTCTGGTTCCAGCAGAAGCACGACTAACGCCGCCGTTCCTTCATCCCCACGGCCCCGGAGCAGAACATCGACGACTACCCCGCGCCAGCGCCCGGCAGGGAGCCGGAGCTGTGGCTCGAGCAGGACATCCCCGAGCCCCAGGCCGCCGCCGCCGACGACCCAGAGCTCCAAGCCGGACTCGAGGCCGCCTACGAGGACTCCCGCCGCACCCTCGTCGAGGACAAGATCAAGCGGTGGCACCAGGTCCTGGCCAACGCGGCCGCCGACGCCGCCGCGATGCCGCCCCCTCCAGCGCCGGGGGAGGGGGATCTCCTGCAGGCCATGGCCGCCGAGATGGAGGCGCGGGAGGACATGCCCGACCCGCAGCCGCTGCCCCCAGGCCTCGAGTACGGCATGAGCTGGGCCTGGATCGGCGGCCAATGGTCGCCGGAGCCGCCGGAAATGCTGCCACCGCCACCGCCGCCCCCGATGCCGCCGGCAGAACACCTCCTCCCGCCGCCCCCGGCGAGGCCCCCTCAGCTGCCTGCCGACCTGTGGCAGGCACCGGACTACCACTGCATCTCCTCCGATGAGGAGGACTAGGCTACCCCCCAAGAAACGGCCGACCTCCTGTGGTCGCGCCGCCGTAGAAGGACGGCCAATAGGGCCGTCGCCACCAAGAAACACGACCGGCCGTCTGTGGCCGCGCCGCGCCCCCGATGTAATCCCGGACTCCGGCCTTTTTTTAATATATCTATGCATTCAACCCCGTCCAAAAACTCGTCCCCCCGTGTCTAGTTCAACCCCGCCGGCGGAACCAGCACCGGCGGGATCTTCCTATCCACTCCCGCCGCCGGCAGGGCTTCGCCAAGGCTAGTCCGCTGTCCTGGGTGGTGGCTCGTCCTGGGGAGAGGGCCGAGATATTTATACAACTGGGCCTCTAGTCCCGGCCCGTACCACCAACCGGGACTAGAGGTACCCCCTTTGGTCCCGGTTGGTAGCACGGCCCGGGACCAAAACGTTTTTCGAAATTTGCTGCCCCCTGCGCGCCCAAATTTTTTAGCGCCAAAATTTGAAAATTGTTTAAGTTTGCACATTAATAACTTCTACATACTTTCGAATTTGACAAAAATTCCAACATGAAAAGTGCTAGAATTTGCATAACTAATTCAAATCCATTTTTTTAACTAAATAATTATTCTAACTATTGAAACTATTAATTATTTTACTATTTGCATATAATTTGAATATAAATATCTTATAATTTTTGTTTTCTCTTGTGATCTTCCGATTGAGTCCAGAGCATACAAGGCATCCGGGTGATTTATATTCCGTCGATGAACCCAAGGATAGTGCTCAAGCAAGGTTTGTCATGCAATTTTGCTTGCAAAATAAGCTCAACTTGCTCTAGAGCTAATCATATTGGCTCTCCATGAATGCATGATCTTAAACATTTTCTCCAGCCTTTACTGCAACTTTATATAAAGTTCGACAAAGCGAGTTGTACCTTATTGACACGGTGAATTTGAGATCTTCGTCTACAACAGAAAAACCATAGTTTTCCTTCGAAGGTTTACTCTGAGCATTCTTTCACCATCTTTTCAAAACATAGTGTGGTGGAATTTCTTTGATATTTCTGATCTCAAGAACCTTCAATACCTGGCAACACGGAAGACCTACATTGCAGGAGTGTATGCATTAGCAGCTGCCAAAGTAACCGCACAGGTGCAACCCTTTGCGGCATTTGAACTCCAAGGTAGTTAGCTTGTTGTTCATCTAGACGTTTCTCCTCCAAAAATTTATCATAACTGTTAAAGAAGTACCGAAGATCTATTTCTGTTTTAAGGATATCTGTCAATATGGTTTCCGTACTATCACTTCGAAGTCTGGAGGACATGTCCTTCACATAGAATATCTGCATTTCTATTATTCTTACTACTTCCTCTGCGAGGTTCACTGTTGGTAACATCGTTCTTTGGCTGCACACAGGGCTGGTTACAGCGGCCCTATGTGCAAAGCACATCTCAATGGACGATACGGAGGAGAGAGAAACAGAAAAGTGCATGGGTGGCCGCTGGTTGAGATGATAATGAAGTCAGGCTGGTCATAGTTGTCAAGCACTCAATGCTTGCCAGCTTTTGACCGGTCAATACAAATTATTGGTCAAACTTGCACCTACTCCGTTCATAATCACAGAATAGGTATAAATATCATTTTGGCTAACAAAATCTCGTTTATTATTACAGAATATTTGTGAACACTTTTTCAACAGAACTATGATCATGTATTCCACGTTTACTATTACACATCACCAACATCATCCCTGTTAGTCTTCTGAAATTTCTTCATGTAGAGATGGTCGATGAACCCTTGTCCCTTGCTTATGATCGCTTCGGCCGTAACCATGGAGCATCTTCATTATTTAACGGGATGGTGGGGTCAGCTTTCACTGTGAAGGGTGGAATTTCAACAAACTTATTATAATCTTCTAACATGTCTGCCGTGTCCTCGATTCCCACGATGTTTCTTTTCCCTGAGAGAACTATGTGACGCTTCGGCTTATTGTATGATGAATTTGTTTCCTTATTTTTTCTTTTTTTCGGTCTGAAAGACATGTCCTTCACATAGAAGACCTGAGCCACATCATTGGCTAAGACGAATGGTTCGTCATTGTAACCAATATTGTTGAGATCCACTATTGTCATTCCATAAATCGGGTCTACCTTTACCCCTTCTCCATTCAGGTTGACCCATTTGCACTTGAACAAAGGGACCTTAAAAGAAGGTCCATAGTCAAGTTCCCATATCTCCTCTATGTAACCATAGTATGTGTCATTTTTTCCATTCTCGCTTGTTGTATCAAAGCGGACACCACTGTTTTGGTTGGTGCTCTTCTTATCTTGGGAGCTCGTGTAAAATGTATTCCCATTTATCTCGTACCCTTGAAAACTCCCAATAGTCGAAGATGGTGACCCTGCCAATATGTACAGCTGATCTTCAACAGTGGTGTCATTTATAAGATGTGTTTGCAACCAACTTCCGAAAGTCTCCATGTGTTTGCGTTTAATCCATGAGTCATCCTTCCCCGGGTTTGCAGACCGTACAATATTCTTATGTTCCTCGAGATACGTAGCCATGAACATAGAATTTTGTAGAACTGTGTAGTTTGCTTTGGTGAAAGAATGCCCGTCCGTAGGTATCATTGTTTTCTTTCCCATCGTTCCTTTTCCCCTCAGTCTCCCCTCATGCCGCGATTCAGGAACACCAATTGTCTTAAGGTCAGGAATAAAGTCAACACAAAACCCAATGACCTCCTCTGTTCCATAGCCCTTCGAGATGCTTCCTTCTGGCCTAGCACGGTTATGAACATATTTCTTCAAGACTCCCATGAACCTCTCAAAGGGGAACATATTGTGTAGAAATACCGGACCAAGAATATGAATCTCTTCACATAGATGAACCCGGAGATGAGTCATAATGTTGAAGAAGGATGGTGGGAACACCAACTCAAAACTAACAAGACACTGGACCACATCCCTCTGTAATCTTGTCAGAATTTCTGGATCGATTACCTTCTGAGATATTGCATTCATGAATGCACATAGCTTCACAATGGGTACTCGAACATTTTCCGGTAGAAGCCCCCTTAATGCAATCGGAAGAAACTGCGTCATAATCACGTGGCAGTCATGAGACTTCAGGTTTTGGAATTTTTTCTCTGCCATGTTTATTATCCCCTTTATATTCGACGAGAAGCCAGACGGAACCTTGATACTGTAAAGGACTTCAAAGAATATTTCCTTCTCTGCTTTAGTAAGAGCGTAGCCGCTTAAGTAATGGCGCCTTGTATCTGTGTGCTTGTTGCTTGGGTCTTCCATACGTTGCTGGTCCTCCCGTGCTTTTGGCGTATCTTTTGACTTCCCATACACGCCCAGGAAGCATAGCAGATTGACACAGAGATTCTTTGTCACGTGCATCACGTCGATCGAAGACCGGACCTCTAAAACTTTCCAATAGGGTAGCTCCCAAAATATAGATTTCTTCTTCCACATGGGTGCACGCTTATCAGGGCCGTACGGAACTGGTTGGCTGCCAGCAGCCTTACCAAAGATTACTTCTAGGTCCTTGACCATATCGAATATATCATTACCACTACGGAGCTCAGGCTTCTTCCGGTTAACTGCCTCACCTCTGAAATGCTTCCCTCCTTTCTTTCTTACGGGATGCTTGATCGGAAGAAATCTACGATGCCCCAGGTATACAACCTTTTTACATTTATCCAAAAAAACACTGTCAGTCTTATCTAAACAGTGTGTGCATGCATTGTATCCCTTGTTTGTATGTCCGGAAATGTTACTAAGAGCAGGCCAATCATTGATGGTTACGAAAAGAAATGCCCGTAGGTCAAATGGCTTTTGTTCGTTCTCATCCCACACACGTACACCTGTTTTGCCCCACAATTGTAAGAGTTCTTCCACTAATGGCCTTAGATACACATCAATGTCGTTGCCAGGTTGCCTCGGGCCTTGGATGAGAACTGGCATCATAATGAACTTGCGCTTCATGCACAACCAAGGAGGAAGGTTAACATACATAGAGTTACATGCCAAGTGCTATGACTGGAGCTCTGCTCCCCAAAAGGATTAAAGCCATCTGTACTTAGACCAAACCATAAGTTTCTCGCCTCTCCTGCAAAGTCTGGGAAGTCTCTCTCGATCTTTCTCCACTGCGATCCATCGGCGGGGTGCCTCAACTTTCCGTCTTTCTTACGGTCTTCTTTGTGCCATCGCAACAACCTTAGCAGGAACCCTCTTACGGGGGGGCTCGCCGTTTCAGCCGTGGTATTATAGGAGCATACCACATCACCTTAGCAGGAACCCTCTTACGGGGGGGCTCGCCGTCAACATCACCAGGGTCATCTGCTCTGATCTTATACCGCAGTGCAGTGCATATCGGACATTCATCCAAATTCTCGTACTTCTCACCGCGAAAGAGGATGCAGTCATTAATGCATGCATGTATCTTCTGCACATCTAATCCTAGAGGGCAGAGAGCTTTCTTTGCTTCGTACGTACTCTCAGGCAATTCGTTATCCTTTGGAAGTTTTGGCTTCATTAGTTGAAGTAAACTCTCAAATGCCTTGTCAGTCACACCGTTCTATGCCTTCCATTTCAGCAACTCCAGTGTGGTATCGAGCTTTGTGCTACCATCTTCGCAATTTGGGTACAACATTTTTTGTGATCCTGTAACATGTTGTCCAGCTTCAACCTCTCCAATTTATTTTCACAGTCTTCCCTTGCATCAGCAATAACTCGGCCAAGATCATCATCGGGCTCTTCTGATGCCTGTTCTTGATCACCTCCTTCTTCTGCATTCTCTTTCATTGCAGCATCGTCGTATTCAGGGAACAAATGATCTTCTTCTTCTTCATCGTCTTCCATCACAACCCCTCTTTCTCCATGCTTGGTCCAACAATTATAGCTGGGCATGAAACCTCTCCGAAGTAGATGGCCGTGAAGGATTCTTTCGGAAGAGTGCTCTCTGACGTTCCGACAATCAACACATGGGCAACACATGAAGCCATTATCTTTGTTTGCCTGAGCTGCAGCAAGAAATGCATTCAGGCCTGCCATATACTCGGAAGTGCGTCGGTCACCGTACATCCATCGCTGTCGTACATCCATCTGCATCGTATAATTAATTAAGTTTATCAAAAATACATTACAATAACATATTAATACAGAGATAACCACAGTACATCGACAAATACTACTTTTTTATGTATCAGTTACAGATGAAAAAGATAAGTTTGTTAACCTCGTCCGAAGATACCATTTTTAGTGAGCTTATGTGTGGCTCGGGAATTTCGTCGAACACCTCGTGTGCATAGTAAAATAAAACACACTCCAAGCAAAAAAAAAGATGGAAGGGTGGGGAGGCTGGGGCAGTATATATAGGGGAAGGGGGACATTGGTCCCGGTTCGTGGCCTGAACCCGAACAAATTCTCATGCGCGTGCCACGTGGCATGTGGCTAGGCATTGGTCCCGGTCAGTGGCACGAGCCGGGACCGATATCTCCCCCACGAACCGGGACCAATGCCCCCAGTCGGTTTCTGTTGCCCCGGACGCACGAACCGGGACCAATGCATGGCATTTGTCCCGGATTTGGTTGCAACCGGGACAGATGCCCCCTGGCCCCTGGACGAGAGGGGTTGTTTCCACTAGTGTAAAGAGAGGGATCTAGTTTTAAAGATCTCGACGCGAGGATCTAAAATATGAAAATGGTTCGTAATTCCGAAATACGGTTCTCGAGATATTTCATTTCTAAAAAATGAAACTCTCTGTTGCCAACACCCTCCGCGCGTGGCCTCTCCTTAGCTTCTGAGAGGGAACCCTTCCCCCATCAGCATGCCAAGCATCGATCGCTCGTGCTAACCTCTCACAGGCTACCGAGAGGGAACCCTTCGTCCCAACCTTATTGGAATTAGTTTCTCGTCAAGTTCCGTGGGCCTAATCTAGTATTTGGCCAAGCTGACGCTACAATCCAGCCCATTTAAACAAGTTCCTGGAAATATGACGAGTCCGTGTGAATTTATGCCTCTGAAAAATGTACTAACATCTTTTGGCAAACGAGTCTCTCTCTCTTTATTCCACTGTTTCTTTGAAAATTGAGATCACTCATCATGGATAACCAGACAAACCGAAATACATATGTACGCACCTGTTAGCAATAATAATCTTGATTAGGTAAGTGTCCTAGTAGCATGTTCTATTCTGATTAGGAGTTGGACCATGTACGTGTTCTGACCTAGTCTGAGTAGTACTAGTTAGTACTTGTGTTAGGAAATAGAAGTCCTAGTTAGAGTTGAACTAGTAGTATACGTGAGTTTAGATACCTAGTACGAGTAGGTTTATGTTGGCTGCCCACCTGTATATATGTGCACCAGGTGGTAGCTTTGTAAGCTAAGAACTTGTATCGAGAGTTGAGAAGAAAATAAAGAGAAAAGAGAGGGCGCGATACGTGCCTTTGGCAAAATATTTTCTTGTCGCGTGCGTTCGTCTAGTTTGATGTGATCGATCATGTGGGGAAATCCCAACAATTGGTATCAGAGCGAGGTTGGAGATTTGAGGCTACGCTTGCCCCGGGGAGGCGACCCGTACTAGCGCCTCGGGGCGGGCTATCGTCGTTCGTTGGAGCAACAAGAAGGAAGACGGCGGGCGATCGTCGTTGGACAGAGCGAGAAGGAGGAGACGACATGGAGCTGTCGCCGGGAAGATGGTGGAGGTGAATGTTCGTTGATGGAGCGGTGGTGCCGAGGTGCGGTGCCGGGAGTCTCGTCAAGATCGTCAACCGGTGTGTTAGATGAGTCGAAGTGTGCGCATGCTTGCACGTGTGGTCGGCGTCGTGTCAGTGAGTCGTCGGTGTGTCCAAGTGCTCGTCTCTGTGAGGATTTGCTGCAGTTGAAGCGTCGCGGTTGAGGGACTGTCTGGTGTGATTTATCACCATGGACGAAGGCGCAAAAAACAAGATGGCGTGTGGCTATCAGCGCGCCTCAACCAGGTCTACATGTCTCGACGAGAGGATCAGTTCAAGTGTGAGGGGGCGGTAAATCAGAGAAGGTGAGTCTCTTCAATGAGGCCATGACTCTACATGAGGCTGGAGTGGATGGTGTAGTCCACGAGGAGTCTGCATGTATCACAGCTAGTTGGATGGAGTGATCCACGGGTGGTGTTTACCACAAGGTTTCTAGCGTGGCTGGGTAGTCCGAATCATGTTTGAGTTGGTCCGTAAAATTCGCCAAGTCAAAATTGGGGAGAGCCAATTAGACTTGTCGTGGTGCGAGACGTAGACAAAGACGCAAATTTGCAGGGAGTCAAGATCAGAGAAGCACAGAAGACCTAGAGTCAAGATTAGGGAGAGATTGTTAGCAATAATAATCTTGATTAGGTAAGTGTCCTAGTAGCATGTTCTATTCTGATTAGGAGTTGGACCATGTACGTGTTCTGACCTAGTCTGAGTAGTACTAGTTAGTACTTGTGTTAGGAAATAGAAGTCCTAGTTAGAGTTGAACTAGTAGTATACGTGAGTTTAGATACCTTTATGTTGGCTGCCCACCTGTATATATGTGCACCAGGTGGTAGCTTTGTAAGCTAAGAACTTGTATCGAGAGTTGAGAAGAAAATAAAGAGAAAGAGAGGGCGCGATACGTGCCTTTGGCAAAATATTTTCTTGTCGCGTGCGTTCGTCTAGTTTGATGTGATCGATCATGTGGGGAAATCCCAACAGCACCGTGATATTGTTCTATAAAAAATGGCTATCCTTCTGCTGGATTTTAGTTATTTGTCTTCCAATGAAACACGTGCATGACAAGGCCAATTGCGGCCGATCTCCTTTGGCTCCACGAGGGAAACCCTAGCGGGGGCCGCCTCCTCCTTTCTTCGCATCATCGTTGGCAAAGCTGCACACGCCTCGAGGATGTTGGCAACAGAGAGTTTTTCCACTGTTTCTTGTTGCACGTGGTCCTTGCGCGACAGAGCTGCAGTGCGAAGGCGCGACTTGCTGTGGGTTGCATGTGGCGACGGGAGGCGGAGATATGGTGGAAGGGTGCGGCGCGATCTTGGCTGCTAGCGGTGCGAGTCGGGCTAGGTCTGGGCCCAGCGGTCCAGCTCTGAGCTTCAGCGCCAGTTGGGAGGAGGTGGACGTGTGGGCGGCGTTGGAGGTTTCCCAACGTGGTGGTGGAACTATGGAGGCGAGGAAGCCGGGGTGGCGGCCCTAGAGGAGCTGATGCGGGCATGCGATAGACGCGATCGGCATGGCAGTTGTGGCGGTTTGAGGTGCCGCACCGGCTATGGCATACTATGAAGTTAGTTTGTCGGCATGAAGGCTATCTGACATCTAGCTGCTCCCCGAACTTTGCGGGAGGGGTCGAAATCAGGGCGACATTCTTGCACGAACCTCAATTGGTGCCATCGTCGGACGTCGTTCCCTTCTTGTTTGTTTCGTTGTGAAGCTTCGACCTGGTCAGGCGCGAGCAGTCTGATGATCCACGAGTGAAAACCCAAATTCCATCGGGAGCGGGCGACGGTGACATATGTGTGAGTATCTTGTTGGAGGCATTGTCTTGGAGTTATTATGTCTCAAAAATGGTGCGATGGGTTCACGCTGGATGGGCTAGATGGCTCCGTGGTCGGGGGAGGCGGATCTCGGGACGGCGGCCGTGCACGTTGGTGGTACGTCCAGGCGGCAGCCTCGATCCTCATTACAACAATGGTCCTAGGAGGCAGAGCCGTGGCCTTACATGGGTTTTTGGTTGGCGACTTGGATCTGTGCAGGCAGCGGGTGCGTCGACCCGGCTGGTTCACAATTGGGCAATGCGACGATTGTCCTGATTCGTATCCAAGACTGATTTCCTTTTTCTTTTCTTACACTATGGGTGTGTCTTCGTGTCCAGTGCACACAATGTAGCTTCTTCGTCTACTGACTGAACTCCTTTTAGGAGATTAAAATAAATGTAACAATGCAAGATTTATTCTTAATTAAGGAGAATTTTTCTTGTAGGAAACTGCCAAGAGAGAGTACCACGAGAGAGGAGTAAGTTAACCGTACCGTTTCATTTCTCTTCTTTGCGAACAGAGAGTGACTGGGTTTAATTTTCTTCGGGGATCATCAACCGTAGTATCCTTAAAATTCCAAAGAACAGAATATCTTGGCCCTATGAATATCTCTGCTTTTCACCGAAAGCATGTATGCATGGATGTCTGCTTTGTAGTGAAAGCTAATCTCAATCCCGTCATCATTGTCATCATCCCCGTACGTAGAGAAAAATGCATTTTACCACCACGATTGGGGCAAGGGTTTCATAAAACCACCACAATTCAGTTTTGTCACAAGAAACCACAACATCTTCGCTAATTTGTTGCAGACAACATTGATTGCTCTCTGAGGCGCATTTGACACTGTTTCTAAGAAGGAGCGGCCACCCGTCAGGTTGGCGTGGAAATTAGGAGCGGGTGTAGACATGTCTCGCTCGTTGACTGACCCAGACCAGATACGCACACAGTCACCGAGCCCGCAACACTCACTAGATCGATGGCGACTCCCGGTGGCGAAGGCGGTGGTGGCCCCGGTCCTCTCAGCATCGGCGACAGTCCAATCGCCGGAGAGGGTAGAGATTCCGTAGATGGACGCGGTGTTGATTATGTTGGCCTGCGATGCGGCATGGAGGGTGAGATCTATGGGAGCTCAAACCCGGCGGAGGAAAGAAGGCGACCTCTCTCTTCACGGCTGCAACGAGATCCATGGCCCAGGTCTAGAACGAGAGCTTGACCCAGAGCCAGTGCTTCACGACCTCTCTCTTGGGGGGGGGGGGGTGTTATAAGTTACTCATCTCACTCTTCTGTACTTCAAGTTTTGGCTATTTGGACTACATATTTTAGGAAGTTTTAGGTAGACTACTATTAAATCAGACATCTTTGTGTTAAATTTATGTAGCTTGGATGATGAAGTTTGAGATGTTAGAGTGCATTTTGAAGGAAGTGATAATTTAGAGGAAATTAAGGCAATCTAACATAACCTTCATGAACCTGTTAGCAATTATAGAGACCGAGGGCTATGGAATCAATGATTCAATGTATTGGAGACGATGTGCATTACACTGGTTGTTGTTAAGGGAACAAATAAACCTTCTTCTCACATGAACACTTCATATGAGCAACAGATTCCAATGACAGAGAGGGTTTTTATTTATTTATAATGTAGATGAAAATGGTGTCATGTTTCCTAGCCAACCTACAGAAGAGGTAATGGTCACTCAGCAGAGCAGAAATTTAGCAACTGGCAAGCAGATTGTTGATGTTGATGATGGTTAGTGTTATTTCTCTCAAGATCCTTCTATGTGTGTTGACATTGACTCTAAAGAATATGACAGTTTGGCAGAGTATTCAGATGATGATATTGAGTACGACAAGGATGAATATAGGCCTGAAGGAAATGATGAACAATTAAGGCAACAAAATAAGGAGTTTAGTGATAAAATTATTGAATTGTTGAAGAAGACATCAGATCCAACTCAGCACAGTGAAGGTGACTTTGAACTAGAGTACTTGTATTATGCTTCAGCAAAGGAGTCATATAATGACAGTGACTGCAACATTGTCCCTGAGACACCGCCAGTGCATAGCAAAAAAAAAACCCAGCTAGAAAAGGGACAACAGAGAGGACACACTTTAGTGCCAGAGAGCTCAGCCCCTTCACAGTGTTTACCCTCCTCTTATTCTGGAAGTGAAGGTGACCTATAACTAGATGACGATGATGATGGTGCTGAGCTACTTTCCTGGGCATTTCCATCAGGAAGGAAGAGCAGGGCAAAAAAAGAAAACCTAGGGTATCACTACAAGGGAATCACCCTATTGCAACGATCAATTTCGTTGCATTAAGTGAAGTCTCGTTGCAATAGGTAGCTAACACAACAATAAAAAATTGTTGGCAGCTGTTGCAATATATGGCATGGTAATAGGCTTTTGCAACGATTTTGTCTTCGTCGCGATAGGGTGTTATTATTGCAACGAGTTTCCTTCTATTGCCACAACTTGTGTCGTTTTATTGCAACAAAGCCTTACCGTATCACAACGAAATGAGTATGTGGTAAAAAGCGTAGAATATTGCAACAACTTTGTTGCGTGGTAAGAGATCTTCAATATTGCGACGATTTTTATTTGTGGTAATAAACCTGAAGTATCGCAACGATTTCAACTTGTCGTAATAAACTTAAAATATTACAACATACTTTGTCTATGGCAATAGGACATTTTTCGCAACAGAATTACCCTGTGGCAATAACTTACTGCAACAAAATGCCTTTGCTGCGCTAACTTGTTGCAACAAAGACCATATAGCATAAAACTTGCAATATATGGTATGATGAAAATAGGCTTTCCCCTGAAGCACAATTATGCTTTAAGATGTGCTTTATTGATGTTTATTAGTTCAATAGAGTTGTCCAGACTTTCCACATTGCACAACTCAGAAGATTTCATTATCATAGAAATTGCAAGGATATAATGATTGTGTAGTGCAAGGAAAGGGAAGATGACCGTCCATTCTACATGATAAGTTCATAAATCAGTGGCGAGAGCACATTCTATCTAATGAAAATGAATCTAAATCACAATTGTGCAACTTCAGGTGAACCTTGCAAAGTTACAGGAAAATGGGTTGCCAAGCTATGTGAGAAGATCATGAGAGTTGATCCTAGGACACGTATACATACTATTATTGAAAATGCAAAAGAGAAATTTGGTGTTGATGTTGGAAAGGTGATGGCCTATAGAGCTAAGAAGGCAGCTCTGCAAGTGGTCCTGGGGGATCAGGTAAAGCAGTATAGAAAGCTGAGGGACTACTTATATATTGTACTTGATAGAAACCCTGGCAGTAGGTGCATTCTCACTACATGGGAGATACAAGGCTCTATTAAAACAAGATTCCATAGAATTTTTCTGTGTCTCAATGCGTTCAAAGAAGTCTTTCTAAATGGTTGTAAACCATTATTGGTATATATGCTATTAGTTGTTTGTTGCTTAGTCATTTTCTATTTAATTGGTACTCTAATAATTTCTTTGCTTTTTCCGGGCTTGATGGTTGTTTCATAAAGCTAACAACATGACAGCAGATACTAGCAGCCACTGGAAGGGATGGCAATAATAATATATACCCACTTGCATTTGTTCTTGTTGACAAAGAGGATACAGACAGCTGGTGGTGGGTTCTTACCCAAGTCAAGTATGCTATTGGGGGAGAAGAAGGAAAATTTGGGAAGTACACTATTATTTCAGATAGGCACATGGTAAAAAATATTGCAACTTCCTTGTTATTATTAATTTCATGTGCTTTCAGTTGAATTGTTTGATAAGTAGACTACTTGCATGTTATTTTAATTTATCATTATTAAATTGTTTTCAATTTAATTGTTGGGCATAAATAAACTTGGATAAAAGGCCATAGATAATATCACAAGTGTTATTATTAATTTCTTGTGTTTTTGGATGTCCACTAGCATGTTATTATTAATTGTTTACTATTTTCCAAATTTACAGGGATTGCTAAATGCCATTGACAAGGTGTTTCCTAATTCACCTTAAAGGTTCTGTTTCTGGCATATGTATGCCAATTTCTAGGTTGCGGTTTCATAGGTGAAGAATTAAAGAAATTTATGGATGCTGCTAGCTACTATTATACCAAAACTGGGTTTGATATTGCAATGGAGAACATGAAAGATGAGTGTGAGGAGGCTTGCACCTGGTTGAGCAAGATTCCAGTGGGGTGTTGGGCTAGGCATGCCATGGATACTAATTGTAAAACTAATCTTGTGGTGAACAACCTAAGTGAAGTTTTCAATAAAATGATATTAGATATAAGAGGAAAGCCTATTGTTACAATGTGGGAAGGCCTAAGAACCAAGCTCATGGTTAGATATGATGGAAAAAGGAGTGGTGCTGAAGAGGGTAGGTGGGATATCACACCCACTTACTGTGAAAAATTAGAGAAGAACAAGAAATATTCCAGAAATTACAAATCATTAAGATCTCACGGAAATCTGTGGCAAGTTAGCAGAGGGATGGAGAGTAGCTATGTTTTGACATGGAATCTAGGACATGTGGGTGTAGAAGGTGGGACATGAATGGAGTTCCCTGCAGTCATACCATTGCAGCCATCTACAAGTCTAAACAGGACCATGAAGACTTTGTTCATGAGTTTTTCTATAAAAACCATGTATCTGGAAGCATACAAGCTTGTGATCTACCAAGTGCCTAGTGAAGATGCTTGGACAAAGATAGAGTATCCTCACATTGAACCGCCTATATTTAGACATGATGTGGGCAGGAACCAGACCAAGAGGAAGAAGGGGAAATTTGAAGTTCCAGGGCCTAGACAAACCTCCCTGATGAGAACAATTGTTCAAACTAGAAACAATTAGGACACAAATACAAGAATTCTGGATAGCTGATACGTCATAAATGTATCCTTAATTTCTGATGTTTCATCTTGTTTTCATGCCATATGCTACATGTTTTCCATACACTTTATGTCATTTTTATTGATTTCCCGGGACTAACCTATTGACAAGATGCCATAGAGCCAGTTCCTGTTTCTGCTGTTTTTAGTTTCAGAAAAGTTGTTCTGGAAATATTCTCAGAATTGGAAAATTCGAAGCCCGGAAGTCTTAGAATTCCCGAAGGATCCACGGAGTCCTGAAGAGGCCCGGAGGGGGTCCACAGGGGAGGGGCACACCACAGGGCAGCGCCTCCTGGCCGTGCCTGGGGGTGGTGTGGGCCCCTCGGGAGCCCACCGTCATCGCCCTTTCGCCTGTATATTCCCCCGATGCGTGAACCCTAAAGATATACCACTTTTCCATGAAAAACACCCGAGGAAGCCGTCATCGTCAACCCGAGATCGGGAGGGTTCTGGAGTTCTCCCCGGCACCCTGCCGGGAGAGAAAATCATCACGGAGGGCTCTACACCACCATGCCCACCTCCGGAGTGATGCATGAGTAGTTCATCCTTGGAGTACGGGTCCATAGCAGTATCTAGATGGTTGTCTTCTCCTCTTTATGCCTCATGTTTAGATCTCGTGAGCTACCTCACATGATGGAGACCATCTTATTGTAATGTACATGTTGTGTTTGCTGGGATCCGATGATTATTAAATTCTATGTCTCTTGATTATCAATCTATCATATTGTCTTCATGTGTATGCTATTTATGATCTTGCATGCTCTCCGTTGTTAGCAGATGCTCTGGCTAAGTAGATGCTAGTGACTCAAAGAGGGAGTATTTATGCTCGATAGTGGGTTCATGCCTCCTTTGCATATGTGCTCGAGTGACAGACATCTGACAGATGGAGGATGTGTTGTTGCCATTAGGGAGAAAACAACGATGTTTACTTTGCTTACTGCGATTATCTGTTGCTTGCAACATAATACCTAACGTTTGTTCGGATGATATTCTGAGGGTGGATTATTAGTCATAGACGCAGTTGGATGACGGTCTATGTATCTTGTTGTAATGCCCGCATGAATCTCATAGTAATCATCATGTCATGCATGTTTCTTTATCTATCAATTGCCCAGCTGTAATTTGTTCACCACGTATGTTAGCTATCTTTTATGGAGAGACACCTCTAGTGAACTTTGGACCCCAGTCCATTTTCTCATACTGATAATACAACCACTGTTTCCACTGTTTTCACACTACTACTGTTGTTTTCATACTGTTTTCCTGCCGTTTTCCACACCATATGTTTAACCTCTTTGTGTCCAGCAAAACCGGTGAGATTGAAAACCTCACTGCTACGTTGGGACAAAGTGAATTAATTGTGTTGTGTATGTTCCGCGTTGCTGCTGAACCGGTAGTGTGCCCTGGCACCTCAGCTGCATCAACCTTCGAAAGTTGCTTCTTTCTTCTACTGGTCGATTCAACCTTGGTTTCTTTACTGAGGGAAACTTGTTGATGTGCTCATCAAACCTTCCTCTTGGGGTCTCCCAACGAGTGTAAGTCTTGCACCATCAAGCACTTTTCTGGCACCGTTGTCGGGGAGGATTATGCAAGGGGTGTCTCTCACCTCCAATTATTTTTTACTTTGTTATTCTTTTGCTTGTTAATTTCTTTATCATGCTTGGTAGCAATGTTTGATGTCTTTGAAACTAGATCTTATTGGCAAGGTGAGTTCACGGATGAACAACAAAAATATTATAAGGAACACCGCTTGTCACAAAAAGGGATACACTTATGGGAGCATATTAATAAATTGCATGACTATGCTAAAAACTTGTGCTTTACTTATAATGTTACTTATTGCTTTGATAAAATTGTTGCTGTAGGAGGTATAAACACCTCCCTTTTCAATGTGAGTATAATGATAATGTTACCATATCTTCATATGTTAAGGGAAATTATGACTTTTATGTTGTGGAACAAACTGAGGAATTTATTGCTTGGAAGGGTGCATTAGAAATTGCCTATTTGCTTGAAAGTATTGATGATGCACCTTATAAATATGAGATTTATGCTATACTTGAATATTGCTTTGATAATTACAAGGATTGTAATTACTATATTCTTAAATATCTTTATGGATGCTCTCCTACAAAGGAGGAGACTGATGCCTTGTAGGAATCTTTGGAAGAAGAAATTGCTGAATCTGGAAGCTCATTGTATGAAAAATAGGAGGAGAGTGATGATCAAGAGGAGGAAGAATGGACTAGCTACCCATGTCTACCTCCAAATGAGAGTAACTCTTTAACTCATAACTGTGATGATCCTATTGATTCTTTTGAAATGTCCCTTTTTGATGAAATTGATACTTGCTATACTTTTGACCTTGATACTACTATGAATGAAACTTGTGAGAATGATATTGCTACTGTGATTTATAATAATCCATGCTACTTTGATAAATCCTATGATAATCCTCTGTTTATTCCAACTATTGATATGCATGATAATGAGGAAGTTTATTTAGGAAATTTATATGATAATGCTCTTGATGATGTTCCTATATTACTTGATAGATGTTATAAATCATAATGCTACTAAAAATGGGGTTGTTGTTAGTAGTCTCATACCTTTTATGAGTGATAAATCATCTCGTTTTGATTTTTCTAAAAGTGAAAAAAAAGAGGAGCTAATTTTAAATTTTGATCCCACTGTTTTTGACCTTGATATGAATTGTGTGCTTTTAGACCATGACAAACATGCTTTATGTGATAATTATGTTAAGTTTGTTCATGATGCTACTGAAAATTATTATGAGAGAGGAAAATATGGTTAAGGAATTTTCATGTTACTAAAACACCTCTCTTTTCGTTAAAAGTTTTGAAATTGCTCTTCTTCTACCCTCCCATGATTTATAGTTTGAGCTTCTTTAATTTATTTCTTTACAAGATTACTATGCATAGGTTAGACTTAAATTTGTTTTATACTTGCTTCTTGATGCTCTCTTTTTCTTAATTCATATTTCTCATGTGAGCATCTTCTCTATTTCTATGCCTAGCTAAAATGCGTTAAAGAAATGCACCCATCGTTTTATTTTTTGCTTTGTTTTTCTCTATTTTCTTTGAGTAAAGGGGTTGTATACTTTTGTGGAAACTCCTTTGTATATTTATTTTCATGTTTTAGTTGTGCCAAGTAAAGTTTCTAGAGGAAGTTGGAGTTGGTTTTTGGATTTCTGCGCAGGAAACAGATTTCTGCTGTCCACCGCAAAAAATCGTATAAACCGCAGAAAGATCAAAATGACCTGAAAATTTTTGTGCTTATTCCTCAGCTAATTACGAAATCGTCCTTTATGTTTTTCGATCTGAGCAACATAAGTGCCCCGAAAAATATCGTCTTTAAATACTGTTCTGGTTTTGGCAGATTCTGCCATTTTTCTTGCATTTGCTCTTTTATTATGTCAAGTGGATTTATTTGCTTCACAAAACATCAGTGGCTGTAGAAAATGTTTAAAAGTATCAATAGAACTTGTGCCCACGCAGAACCCATGGATTTTTTTATTGTTGCACTAACCCTCTAGTGCGAATTAGTTTGAGTGTGGCGTGAAGGACATTTTCAATGGTCAAGAGAAGAGGGTGATATAATGTGATCAAGAAGAGTGCAAGGTCAAAGCTTGGGGATGCCCACATGGTTCATCCTAGAAAATTCTAAGAAGATGCAAGCATCCAAGCTTGGGGATGCCCAAGGCAGCCCCTTCTTCATCAACAATTTATCAGGTCACATCTAGTGAAACTATATTTTTATTTGGTCACATCATATGAAATTTACTTGGAGCGTCTGTTTGTTTTCCTTGCTGCAATAATATAGTTGGAACCTAGCATTATTTGTGTGGGAGATAGACAGGCTCCGTTTTTTTGTTTGAATACTCGTTATGCTCGTATTCTTAGTTTTTCTTCTAGTTGGTGCACAATTCCTGTTTAGCTCATGTTTTTCTTGCATCTCTTATTCAGAGCTGTTAGTATTAATAGAGGAGCGTCTGTTTCTTTTTATTTTGTTTTCCTTGCTGCAATAATATAGTTGGAACCTAGCATTCTTTGTGTGGGAGATAGACAGGTTCCGCTTTTTCGTTTGAATACTCGTTATGCTCGTATTCTTAGTTTTTCTTCTAGTTGGTGCATAATTCCTGTTTAGCTCATGTTTTTCTTGCATCTCTTATTCAGAGCTGTTAGTATTAATAGAGTTATGTTAGTACTCTCTTGTTTCATTGCTGCATATCTTGGAGAGTTTTTTTAGTATTAAATGCTTGGTGTTGGAAAGCAATAGTACAGTTTTCGTGCTTCTAGCGGTGCAAATAGAAGCTTGTATAGACTGTGGCTAGACTTTTGCATGTCATGCTAGATGTTATTTTAATTCTAAAGCCTAGTGCTTATTTTTGTAGCATGATTTGTCTCAAATAGCTGAGAGTTTTTAATGTTCCTTAGAAAGAATCATGAGTTGTTCTTCTCATATTGAAGCATAAATTTGTGGTGTTCTCCTTTGAATGTTTTATTTGGTTGACTTGGCGCATGATCACACCATGTTTATGACTACAAACCAGTCACTTATAGCCTCTATGATCATTTAGTTTACAACTTGTAGTACCACTTATGCTTTGATTAATGATGTTTTTATCGCTATGCATGATTATGGCCATTATGCTCTCTTGACTTGTCGCTCCCAGTCTTTTACTAGCTTCCACCTCTACTAAGTATGAGCTCTACTCGTGCATCCAACTCCCAAAAACCCTAGTTTGCCAAATGTGTCCACCATACCTGCCTACATGTGGTATTTAACTGCCACTCCGAAGTAAATTGCTCATGTGTTACATTTAAAACCTTCAAAATTACTCATGTTTTGTGCTCCTGTTTTAGCTCAGGAGGACGTAAATAGAGAATCTTTATCTCACTCGTTGATTGAACTTTCACACCTTGGACTAGTGGCTTCATCCGCTTATCCCATTGATAGAAGAGTTGGCAGCGGGGTTCCCAGCCCCAAATTAATACAACAAATACTCTTCACTATTTTTGCCTCTGATTTATCAGTCAAAGCATAATTATGTAAACAAAAGAGAATAAGGGATGACCTTCTACCCAGATGCGTCCTTCTATGGGAGCCTCTCTTGTGAAGTCTAGTTGTCTTGTGACGTACCGTATTTTCTGTTTATCATTCATTGGCATAAGCATAAACCTCTCTAAAAAATGTTTTCAATACCTCTGTTTAACAAAATAAAAAGCTCTTCCACATGGCTGATCCCTGCTTCCCTCTGCGAAGGCCCTTTTTTTTACTTATATTTTGAGTCCCCATCTTCTAACTTGATGCATAGTTGAGAGAGCATAGTTGCCATTCTGAGTTTAATGTGCATTTGTCCCAGAAACATTATCAATTAATTCATGATGTGTTATTGTTTGTTCTCAAAATATTTGTTTTAGTCTTCCACTTGAACTTTGAAGGTGCATTGGCATTTATGTTTCGCCCCACTCTTAAGAACAAGTGAAATATCACTTTGCTATGTTATCTCTATGCTTGAAACAAACGTATAACTTTCGAGTGCATTGTTATTCATGATCTTTTATTTATGTTACTTTTCATGATGCAAAGTGATTGCTATGTTTCATTGTTAAAACTATATCTATCATGCTTGTGTTTAAAGTACTATGATCTCAGCTATGCGTATGCTTTTACAATTTAGATGATCAAGTTTATGTTGCTAGCATGTCACCTCAGAAATTATGTGTTTTTACAGTTTACCTACTCGAGAACGAGTAGGAACTAAGCTTGGGGATGTTGAT
This sequence comes from Alopecurus myosuroides, assembly GCA_028641055.1. Classification (NCBI taxonomy): domain Eukaryota; kingdom Viridiplantae; phylum Streptophyta; class Magnoliopsida; order Poales; family Poaceae; genus Alopecurus; species Alopecurus myosuroides. The sequence goes on from JAPCYS010001267.1 coordinate 23,567, forward strand.
ACGTCATAAACGTATCCTTAATTTCTGATGTTCCATGTTGTTTTCATGCCATATGCTACATGTTTTCCTTACACTCTATGTAATTTTTATCGGTTTCCCGGGACTAACCTATTGACAAGATGCCATAGAGCCAGTTCCTGTTTTATGTTGTTTTTAGTTCTAGATTAGATGTTCTGGAAATATTCTCTGAATTGGAAAATTCGAAGCCTGGAAGTCTTAGAATTCCCAAAGGTTCCACGGAGTCCCGAAGAGGCCCGGAGGGGGCCACACCATAGGGCGGCACCCCTGGCCACACCTAGAGGTGGTTTGGGCCCCATAGGCGCCCACCGCCATCGCCCTTTTGCGTATATATTCCCCCTGATGCCTGAACCCTAAAGATATAGCACTTTTCCACGAAAAACACCTGAGGCCGCCGTCATCGTCAACCTGAGACCGGGAGGGTTCTGGAGTTCTCCCAGGCACCCTGCCGGGAGGGAAAATCGTCACCGGAGGGCTCTACACCACCATGCCCCCCTCCGGAGTGATGCGTGAGTAGTTCATCCTTGGACTACGGGTGCATAGAAGTAGCTAGATGGTTGTCCTCTCCTCTTTATGCCTCATGTTTAGATCTCGTGAGCTGCCTCAGATGATCGAGATCATCTTATTGTAATGCTACATGTTGTGTTTGCTGGGATCCGATGATTATTGAATGCTATGTATCTTGATTATCAATCTACCATGTTATGTTCATGTGTATGTTATTTATGATCTTGCATGCTCTCCGTTGTTAGTAGATGCTCTGGCCAAGTAGATGCTAGTGACTCCAAGAGGGAGTGTTTATGCTTGATAGTGGGTTCATGCCTCCTTTGGATCTGTGCTCGAGTGATACAACACGACGAATGGAAGATGTGTTGTTGCCATTAGGGAGAAAACAATGATGTCTACTTTGTTTACATTACACACCTTGCTTACTGCGATTATCTGTTGCTTGCAACTTAATACCCAACGGTTGTTCGGATGATATTCATATGGTGGATTATTAGTCATAGACGCAGTTGGATGACGATCTATGTATCTTGTTGTAATGCATGCATGAATCTCATAGTAATCATCATGTCATGCATGTTTATTTATCTATCAATTGCCCAGCTCTAATTTGTTCACCACGCATGTTAGCTATCTTTTATGGAGAGACACCTCTAGTGAACCGTGGACGCGGGTCCTTTTTCTCATACTGATAATACAACCACAGTTTCTACTGTTTTCACACTGCTTCTACTATTTTCACACTACTAGTGTTGTTGTCATATTGTTCTCATACTGTTTTGCACACCATATGTTTAACCTCTTTGTGTTCAGCAAAACCAGCGGGATTGACAACCTCACTGCTTCGTTGGGGAAAAGTGAATTGATTGTGTTGTGTAGGTTCCACATTACTGCACCATCACAACCTTTGAAAGTTGCTTCTTTCTCCTATTGGTCGATTCAACCTTGGTTTCTTTACTGAGGAAAACTTGCTGTTGTGATCATCAAACCATCCTCTTGGGGTCTCCCAACGAGTGCAAGTCCTGCACCATCAATAGCCTCTCAAGTCTAGACTACAGATGAGGTTAAATAATCACAAGGCCAGTGCAAGACACATAACTGTCTAATGTATTTCTCTATTTTATTTGAAGTTTACTTCCCTATTGCTTGTACTCAACTGAATTTCCCTACTGCTAACAGAAGAATAGAGAAAGTGAAGGCAACTCTGCAGCACCTCGGGGTCCAGTGCAAGCTCCTCATCAGCCAGTTGTTCCTCCTCCAGTTCATGCTCCAGTGCAAGCACCAAGAGCTCCTGCATGTGTTCTCTAGCAAACTACAATGCTAGCTGAAAATTCTGATGCATCTCGTAGTACTACTAGTGAGAAAAGAGCAAGAGGTGCATTTGCACCTCCAAGTCAAGCTACGGAAGCATCAAAGACATATACTACAACACCAAAGGCACCTACTGCAAGGCAACTACTGCAGGCATTGAAGCACCAAGGGAAGCTACTGCAAGGCCATCTACTGCCGCTCCAAGGGCAGGTACTAGTGCTCCACGGGCTTAAGGTGCATCTGATAGACCTAAAAGAAGGAAAGTTCCCAACAAGCTGAAGGAGTAACTAAATGCAAGCATAATTCATGAGAAGACAGTGGAAGAGCTAAAGAAGGGGCTCTAGATGTGTTGGGCCTTGTCATATGCAAGCCAAATCCATGAGATTTTTTTGTAACATTGCTACCTAGTCCTATGGAACCTATGCTATCTGAACTATGCTCGTTCACTATACTATCTAAACTATGTATTCCGTTTGAACTATGAAATTTGAGAAGTGTTGTGTCTAACATTTTTGAATGATCATTAGAATTGTCCAACATTTCTTTTGATTTTTGTAATAATCATGCAATTTTTTGAATGATCATTAGAATTGTCCAACATTTTTTATGATTTTTAGAATGATCAAGCAATTTTTTGAATGATCATTAGAGTTATCCAACATTCTTTTATCATTTTTAGAATGATCAACCATGTTTTTGTATGATAATTAGAATTATCCAAGGTTTTAGAGTTGTCGATAACCCAAAGAGTTTTCGATGAACCCCGGGAGTTGTCGATGACCCCCGAGGGTTCTCGATGACCCTAAATGATCACAACTAAGGTTTCTCGATGAACCCCGAGAGTTTTCGATTACCCCCGAGGGTTCTCTATGACCCTAAATGATCACAACTAAGGATTGTCGATGAACCCCGAGAGTTGTTGATGACCTCCGAGGGTTGTCGATGACCCTAAATAATCACAACTAAGGGTTGTCGATGACCCCTGAGGGTTCTCGATGACCCTAAATGATCACAACTAAGGATTGTCGATGAACATCGAGAGTTGTCGATGACCCCCGAGGATTCTCGATGACCCTAAATGATCATAACAAAGGATTGTCGATGAAGCCTGAGAGTTGTTCATGAACCCCGAGAGTTGTCGATTACTCCCGAGGGTTCTCGATGACCCTAAATGATCACAACTAAGGGTTGTCGGTGAACCCCAAAATTTGTCGCTGACCCCCGAGGGTTCTCGATGACCCTAAATGATTGTCGATGAACCCCGAGGGTTGTTGATGACCCCAAATGATCACAACTAAGGGTTGTCGATGATCCCCGAGGATCACAACTATGGGTTCTCGATGACCCCCCCCCCCCCCCCCCCCCGAGGATCACAACTAAGAGTTGTCGATGACCCACAAGGATTCTCGATGACCCTGAATGATCACAACTAAGGATTGTCGATGAACCCCGAGAGTTTTTGATGAACCCGGAGAGTTATCGATGGACCCCGAGAGTTGTCGATGACCCCCGAGGGTTCTCGATGACCCGAAATGATCACAAGTAAAGGTTGTCGATGAACCCTAAGAGTTGTCGATGACCCCTGCGGTTTCTCTATGACCCTATATGACAACTAATAAGGGTTTTCGATGACCCCCCTCCCCCGAGAGTTGTCGATGAACCCTGACATGTTTCGATGACCCTCGAGGGTTATCGATGACCCTAAAGATGACAACTAAGGGTTGTCGATGACCCCGAGAATTTTCGATGAACCCCACATAGGTTCAAATTGATCATCACACCACATAAGGTTCAAATTTAGCATCATGACACCACATAGAACAACACAAAGGTTTTAATTTAGCATCATCACACCATATAGGTTCAAATTGATCATCACATACACACCTTGTTGTTCAGTACATGCATTACTGCCATTATACAAGGTTCAAATCAAATGGCAGCAAACAGCTCAACCATTACAACATGCCAAATGCAATGAGTACATATTACATATCACTCACAAATTTCTTTAATCTTCTTCAGATTTTCCTTATTTGCATTGCTAGCTTTCAGTAGATAAAACAACACATGCTCTAGCTTTTTTAAGCCTTCATAACTTCCTTCTCTTCCTCTCATTTGGCCTGCAATGTTCTCAGCACCACCTCATCTCCCGTCCTCGCCTCCTTCAGCAAATTCACTTCAATTGCAAGATTCTTGTTCTGCCTCACCAACTCCTACAACTTGTTGCTCACATCCTTAACAGTCCCACCTTCAAGGTCACCATCTCTCATAATTTTGGCACTGTTTTCCACCATCACATTTTTCACAGTCATGTCAACAAATTTGTTCACATCAGTAATATGACCGGAATGTTTCGTGTCAAATTTGTTTTTCTCTTCACATATCTGTGCCACCGGTCTACCATGCTACACATTAGCATCAATTCTAGCACTGTTGCTATCATTGTACATTCCTAGAGTCTACCTGAAGAATTTTTCAGTGGTTCAGACCACTCTTAATCAACCCAAGGCACAAAGGCACAGTTTGCTACCTCTTGCTACAGTGATTGCTAATTAATATGAAATGTAGCTCTCAGCTTTCATTGAACAATTCAAAATATATAATGTTTGCATTCTAAAGAAACAATTCAGTTAGATTTTCACTTTAATGCACCAACTCAAAATAGATATTGAACCCTTGTACTAAAAAAATTAAAATTATATATTAAGCCATTTTAATGCAACAATTCAGTGAGGTTTCAAATACATGGTGCTTTCATCCAACAGTTTCTATTGCTAATAAATATAACAATGGCATAATAAAATTGTTCTGAACCGACATATATATCCAAACTTATTATTTCAGTTAAATATTTTGAGCTAAGACAAGATTTTCTACACAATCTAGCATCCTTTCGCCTTATTATAACACACAGTATACAAGTACAAAATTAAAATTGCTAACAACGCAAAATACAAGCTTACATTTTGCACTTAACAGAGATAAAATCCGCGACCTATGTTGGTCCCTTCAAGGCAACACACTTGACAAGAGAAAGCTTATGCAAGCGACAAACCACAAGGCAGTCAACGGATATTCCACAAAATGATGGATCTTCGATCTAGTATGGAGCGCAGTCTGTGTACATAAAGTCCTAATCAGCAGAAATCACAAAAAAAACTGGCTTAATCGAGATGAATCGGAAAAAAATTCGAAAATTCCCAATTCTGGCAACCCTAACCTTAGAACTCAAATGGGTATTGAGAACTTATGTCTAGCCTCTCTGGACTCGAATGGGATCCAACAACCTAGCTCGGCATGGAGAAGACGGTGCAGCGAGAGATCTTCGAGGGACCCAGGACGGAGTGCGGCGAAATATCTCTAGAGAGTGCATCGAGGAAGAAGAGGAGAGAGTGAGTGTGTGCATATCTGGTCTGGGTCAGTCAACGAGTGAGACATGTCCGCACGCGCGGTGACAGGTGGGCCCGCGCCAACCATAACGGCCGTTTGCGTGCACCATCTCCTAATTGCCACATCAACCTGACAGTTGCCCCTCCTTGTCAGAAACAACATCAAATCCGCCTCAGAAAGCAATTAGTGTTATTTGTAACGAATTAGTGAAGGTGTGGTGGTTTCTTGCGACAAACTGAATTGTGGTTGTTTTCTGAAACCCTAGTCTGAATTGTGGTGGTGTGACCTAGCATGGCATGTTGCGTGAAAGGAGAAGCCCTAATCTCCATGATCACACAACAAGTACTACTGCCATGATTACCTAGTCGTACTAGCACACCGCCAAAGGAAGAGTGAAGCCGGCCCGACCGATCAAACCCGGCCTTAACCAACCAGACATGACAAAATGGGAAAAAAAGAAGTTGAGATGAAGCTTCGCCGCAATGTTCAGTTGAGTACTTTGCTTGTTTATCAAAGAGTACATATTTTGTAGCACATGTGAGCACTACCAGAGAACAGACCTTTTGCCCTGGTTCGGGGGGCCTTGTGCACCGGCCAGCCAACCGGGTTTTCCAAACCCAGGCTAAAGGCCTCGCCTTAGGCACCGGTGGGCCTACCAACCAGTGTAAAAGGGTTGCCCACGTGGGCTCTGCGCAGCGAGCATGCCGGCACCCTTTTACACCGGTTCTTCCAACTGGGGCAAAAGGTTCTCTGCCACGGCAGAGTTTTGGGTGTTTCTCTTTCGCGGCAGAGTTTTGCCATGTTTTTTTGTGGGCTATTTTTGGGGTGTTTTTTTGTGTTGTTTTCTTTTGGATGTTTTCGTTTAGGCTGTAAATGACATATTTGTTCCACATTGACATTAATCATCATACAGATCATTACATGCATTGATATCATCAGAAGATCATTACATTTATCTCATTTAGATCATTACATGTGAACACACTTATACACATTGAGACCATCTACGTACATGCATGCAGATCATTGTTTATATTGGAATGGTCCATTTGGATCTATGAATTTCTTCATAAAAAACTTGCCAATTCCACTTGAATTGCTTGTAAGCAGTCTTTCAGTAGGAGCTCCTCCCATAGATTTAGCAGCGTTAAATTTGTCCTTCTTTTCAACCGCTCATTCACGATTGTCCTTCTGTTCTCTATGACATAGAATCCACATAAATTTGTTCCCTGTGGCTGCTTAGGGCACTTTACAAGAAATAGAATTGAATCAAATAATGCTAAAGAAATTAAAGAGAGATGCGTGAATGTAGAAAGTACTACTTACGATGATTGCATCAACTTTCATAGCCACCTCCGTTAAACCGGCTTGTTGCTTCCTGAACCACTTCCAAGCCCTGTCCGGGAAAGAAAAAATAACAAAGGGTCATCGTACGATAATGATTGAACAAAAGGGGACGGTATAGTGCGACAACAATTGAACTTACTTTGTGAGCATTGAAATAATGGGCGTGTACTCCTTTTGTTCTTTATGCATAGAGTCCATGAGATCAACTGCTCTGGTGTCAACGTGAATGTTGGAAAGAATCCAGTGGAAACATCACACATTTATATACATAGTCATGCATAACTCATTAATTACACTTAACACCGACTTAGAAAAATAGAAATATGAAGGAATATGCATAAGACAGTAACACTCACCCTTGTCTGTAAGGAAATAGTATTTCACTACGGTGAAATTGTTTCATAAAAAAAATAACGATGTTATCCTCCATGATTTTAGGGTATCGCCTTAAAATGAAATCATTGACGACATATGGGTCAAGAACCCAATGCCACCGCTTCCATTACATTCCCAAAGCTTCAATCTGCATAATATATATCGTACAATGAGGATAATATGAGAAGCAATGATTGAACAAGCTGAGGTAGATACTTACAGACAATAGGTGCTGATGAGCGATTTGTCGAGGGCGTTTATATTATAGAATAAAAAAAGATCTTGAAAATCAGTACAAACCGAGTCCTCGCGGAAGTAATCCTCATGTCTAATTTTCACCATGAGTTGGTCCGGCCCGGCCTTTGCGCTTTCGACATACCACTTACGCAGTTGGCGCTTCAATGTTGTCATAGAGTCGAGTAGATCAGGTCTAACGAGAGACTTCCCTAACTTGTATTTCCATGCCAAATCAGCCTTTGAGATGGATCCGTTGCAATTGCTTAGCAATTCCTCAACTGTTATACCACAATCTCTGGCAAACCTCATACCTGCTTCCTTATCAACTGGCTTGGCTGGAATCTGTGCAGTGGCCAACGCCTTGAGTGGGGGGGGGCGATTGATTTGGCTGCTCCCCGAGCTAGGGAATTGTGTTCCCCGTCTTAATGACTTTGTTCTAAGTCATCAATAATCCGCAATCATAGTCACATGGCAGATTCAGATGAACTTGGGATGGAATTTCCAACATATTCTTGAAGTGCTTCTTTACTGCCGGATCTCTTGGTTCCTTTGGCGGATCCGGGGGTTTCTTTCCCCATGCAGACATCTGACGTTGCATGTCCACAGTCACCCACGCATCGGTCTCCACATCATTCATTTCATAAGGAAATTTTTCTTGCGGCAGCTTGGGTTGCTTCTTCGGAGCAGGTTTCTTCTTTGGGGAAGACTTAGAGGCAGCATCCTTCCGCTGAGAGGACTTAGTGGGCGGCGGAGTCGGCTCAGGCATCGGAGATCGAGCCGGACTCGAGCTGCTGACGTCCATGGCATCGACGTGTGTTGGCGATGATCGATCTGGACTCGTTGTAGGTGGTTGTGCTGGCGGTGGACTGCGTCTTGAAGAAGTAGGTGGCAGTGGTGGCGGTGGACTGCTCATCGGAAACACTATGCCTTTCTTTTTTCCATTGTATGATGGAATCTACCCCATCACCTCCGGGGATGTGAAGACGCATTATCCTCCAAGACGCCTGAACATCATCCACACCGACACGAGCATAGCTAGGTGTAATCGGACGGACATGGCAGGTCGCTCCCTCTACACAAAGTAAAGCATAGTCGTCTGCCACCTTGATAGATACGTCCAAGATCAACACATATAGCTCACAGCTTGTCTCCTCCTTGATTGCATCCACGGCCTCCGTCTGTGCAGCGGCATCAGCAATCATATGTGTAGTATCAATCATCGTTGTAGAGCTAGCCGAGACCTCCGTTGAAGCCACGCTGCTCCGGCGTTGAGATGGGCCTGCTTCGTCGAATGTAGGGTCTTGCTCCTAGGAGCATCGTCAAGTAAGCTCATTAATCTATTGTTGCTGTCGCATAACTGCGGCTTCCAAGAAACCAACCCGTTCTTCGACCTGCACCTCCTTCCGTCTCTTTCCTCTCTCTCGGATTCTATATGAATATAGACAATCTTCCTTCTTAAACCCAAAGCACCACGAATATCGCCCCTTGCCTCGTGTTCAGCAACCATGTTATGGATTTCTGGGGGCCTTCGATAGCTCGTAATTCTCTCGATCCGGCTTGAACTCTCCCGCTTGAACCTCTTTGAACACTTTCTCAAGTGCCGCAAAGGGGGCCTTTATTTTTCAGTCATAATAAGGTTCCCTTCTGCGTCAAACGTTGCCCCATGCCCAAGTAACCAATTTCTTGACCTCCGCGGAAAATCATGTGTACCTGGAATGATCCCCTTCTCTCGCAGATTTCCCTCAAGTTGGTCAAACTTAGGCACTTAAACTCTATAGCCACCTGAACCTATTTTATGGTGATATATCTTCTTCGTCGCATTTGCCGCATTCTTTGCTGACCTTTTCTTACCCTTTTCTGATTGCTTGTACGCCAGAAATGCTGGCCAGTGTCACTTCTGCTTCTCTAGCGGCCCCTCGAATTTTGGGACTGTATTTTTCTTTTGATATTCTTTCCATAATCTTTTCTTGTAAGCATTGAAAGCCTCGGCCATCTTCTTGTTAAGAGACCAGGGCATGACTGCGGCGCGCATTTCCTTTTCTGTCTCCTTGGTATCACATTCTGGTAGATTGAAATGGTTCATGAGCTTGTCGAAAAGAGCTTGTTTGGACCGGTCTGGGACATAAGAAACTGCAGGATGATTGGGATTGTCTTCGTCCTTTGCTGGCTCATTCCATTCTTCAATACTTATCGGGATGAGGTCCCTAACGATAACTCCACATTGACTTGTAAACTTAGTTGCAGTACTAATGGGCCAAGAAGGTTCGCTGGATTGATAGACTTGCTCGACTATCAGATGCTCTTTAGAGCTCATCCCTTGAGTAGGGCGTCGTTTCGACTTCTTGGTAGACAACGTCGATGCAGTAGGTTCCACGGCCTTCACTAAGGCTTCTCATCGCTGCTTTTATCCGGTTCTACATCCGGTCCTTGCAATTGCTCTTCTTCCTCCATTCCCTGGCCTGAATCGTTCAGGTACTGCGAGCCGTCGTCTTGACCTCCACCGTCATTCAGTACAACTGGAAGTGTACTTTCTTCTATTATCGCGAAACCTGTTCTTCCCCCTCTCTGCCGTCCATAGCTCAACCAATACAAATGGAAGATAAAATACTTTAGTAAGTCAAATATTTGAACAAGTCAATCACTTCAATATTTTAATAAATTCAAATGCAATCAAGTTTCACATATGTCAAATTACCACTAAGTCAATCACCGGTAAGTAAGAAGAATTGCAACTAAGTCAATCTACTAAGTAATAATTATTACTAAATAATCACACTAAGATATTCTAAGTAAAAACCCCTAAGTACTAAAAAAACACCGTCAAATAATATTTCTACTAATATTTGCAAAGTCCCATTACTACTAATAATTCTAATTACTAATATTAACTACTAATTCTAATAAAACTAATATTAACAACTAATTCTAATTACTAACCCTAAATAAACATTCCTAACCCTAAATATATATTCCTAAGTCAAAAAATTGACTACTAAGTATTACTACTAATATTAACAAATAATTCTAAGTACTAATATTAACTACTAATATTAGTAGAAAAAATTACTAATAGTAAAATTTTACTAAGTAAAATGTACTAATTCACTCATATTGACTAAATACTAATACTAACTACTAATATTACTAGTAATTTACCCTAGGAAAAAATTAATAGTACTACATATTACTAAGTATACTAATTCAAATTACTACTAAGTACTAATATTAATTCCTAATACAACAACATAAATACTAAGTGCTAGTACTAATTCATATATTACTAAGTAACTAACAGTAATTAAAATACTAGTACTAACAATAACTAACAGTAAAAAAAACATCTCATCTCTCTCTCTGCTCAGCTCGAGGAGGGGCACGGCGGCGGGTGCGAGGCCCGGAGGAGGGACATGGCGGCGCTCACCTCGAGGAGGAGGACCCCGCAGTGGCAGTGTGTCGAGGAGGAGGCGCGGGCCGGCCGGCGGCGAGGGGGAGGGCTGCGCGAGCAAGGCATGGGGTGGGGGATGGGCGGGGAGGGCTGGGGCGTGAAAGGAGGACTCCAATGCGAGATGAGGACTCCGGCGGCGGCGGCGAAATTCGGCAGCCTGATGGCGTGTGTTCGTTCTCGGCCCGCCGGTCTTCAGAATGAGGGTTTTCCTCGCGCGGTGGCTTGGCCCGGGGCTATATACCTCCCTCCTTTGCCCCGGTTGGTGGCACGAACCGGGGTAAAATACCCCCTTTTACCTCGGTTGGTGCCACCAACCGGGGCAAAAGGGGGGAAGGTGGGCCCTTCGTTTGCGCGTGCACCACCAACCCTTTTACCCTGGTTGGTGGCACCAACCGGGGTAAACGGCCCTTTTTTCATTTTCATGAACCTTCCGCCATTTTTTTCATGCCACATTTCAAATACTTTTCCAAATACATTTCAAATGGTTTTGAATTTAGAGAAACTTTCAGTATGAAAAGTGTTTAAAAATACATGAACATTTCAAATACATTTTCTGTTTTAAAAAATAATTATTCTAACTATTTAAACTAGTAACAATTTTTTAATTTTCAACCATTTTGAAAAACCTAGTTTATGAATTGTTTTGAATTTGGAGAAACTTTCAATATGAAAAGTGTTTAAAATTGCATGAACATTTCAAATACATTTTCTGTTTTAAAAAAAATAAATATTCTAACTATTTAAACTAGTAACAATTTTTGATTTTCAAACATTTTAAAAAACCTAGTTTATGAATTGTTTTGAACTTAGAGAAACTTTCAATATGAAAAGTGTTTAAAATTGCATGAGAATTTAAAATACATTTTCTGTTTTAAACAATAATTATTCTAACTATTTAAACTAGTAACAATTTTTGAATCTTCAAACATTTCTTCCCGCCATCTTTCTTCCTGCCATATTTCTTCCCGCCATCTTTCTTCCTGCCATATTTCTTCCCGCCATCTTTCCTCCCGCGCTTTCTCTTCCCGCCATATTTCTTCCCGCGCTTTCTCTTCCCGCCATATTTCTTCCTCCGCTTGTCCGGCATTGCCCTATCACATCTAAACTCATATCTGCAACCTCATCACTCTCCTATGGCTTCCACCGTACCCACTCTAACCTACCTGCAGGCGGAGGAGCTTTGCATCTCGAACTACCCCTGCCGGCCCGGCTACACCGTCCCCGCTGGCTGGTACCTGAGCGTCGGAGGCGTGCCGGTCCCTCCTGTCCCTCAAGGTATGGAGCGCCGGACGGCCATCACGAACCACTACTACCTCGAGCTCACACCGGGGCAGCTTCGGGATTCCTGCTGGAATCCCGACTACCGCCCGAATTGGGATGCCTTCTTCATCAATCGGCGTGAGGGGGTGCCCGCCAGGCACGAGGAGGATGGCCCTCTTCCTTCGAACTTCAACAAGGCCGGACTCTCCAGAGCGTCATGAACTACATCACTGCCGGGGATAACCCCTGCCTGCGATACCCTCACTTGTAGTCCAGGAGTGCTCACCCGCCAAGATTCAAGCCCGGACCGCCGTCCGACGACAGGGACGATGATGGCGGCGACTTCGACGGCTACGAGTACATGTATTATACTCCTAGGCAGAAGTATGACCAAACCTTGCCTCGGACAAATGGTTCGTCTATGTATCCACTGTTGTTCCGTATTGTTGGTCTAGCTACCTGTGTACCCTGCCACCTGTTAGCCGAGACGAGGCGGCTTAGGCCTGGGTCGAAGTTAGTTTGATGTATTAGCGTTAGTTTGAATTATTCCGCTACTTTGTTTGAATTATTTCAGACTTTGTTTCAAATTATCCAACCAAACAACAAAGTGTACGAGCACACGGATCGTGTGTTTCCTTCGAGCGCTTATGAACCGTTCGATCAGTGGTGTGTTTCTTTTTGGGGGCTTCTGAACCGTTGGATCATCGATGTGTTTCTTTCGGGAAGAAGCACACGAATCGTGTGTTTCCTTCGAGCGCTTGTGAGTCGTTGGATCAACGTTGTGTTTCTTTCGATTGCTTGTGAGCCATTGGATCATCACGCTATCATGACCACTTCGTAAGTCACACGACTGATATATAGCCATACAAAACATTCAGATTCGCCTTCATACGCCCGACAGTGCATTTGATATGCGGGCATTTGATCAGGAACCACAGACGGGCTGTATGAAAATGAAAACGTGTATTTTGTTCTATATATCTACAAATCTTCCAGTTCATCGATCGTATACAAAGCATTCAGATTCCCCTGCATACACCTGATAGTGCATTTGATATGCGGGCACTCAAGAGCCACAGTCGGGCTGTATGCAGGAGAAACCGTGTGTTTTGTTCTGTATATGTACAAATCCTCCAGTTCATCGGCCATATACAAAGCATTCAGATTCCCCTGCATACGCCCGACAGTGCACTTGATACAAAACATGTGGAAAACAGAGGTGGACTAATCCAAATACATTATTACACATTAGTCTAGCAATATTACATGAACCATGAAGGTTTAATACGTTATCCCGAACTAGTGCCGCCATTGTTTACTTTTCTGTCGTAGCCATGAAGCATCTTCATTATTTAACGCGAAGCTTGGGTTAGTTTTCACTCGGCGGGATTTCTTGAAAGTTATTATAATCTTCTGACATGCATGTCTTGTCCTCCACTCCCACGATGTTTCTTTTCCCTTAAAGAACTATGTGGCGCTTTGGCGCACCGCATAATGTACTAGAATTCTTATCTTTTCTTTTCCTCGGTTGGGTAGACATGTCCTTCACGTAGAAAACTTGAGCCTCAACTTTGGCTAGAACGAATGGTTCATTTCTGTACCCTAGATTGTTGAGATCCACTGTTGTCATTCCGTACTGCTGGTCTGCCTTTACTCCTGTCATCTTGACCCATTGGCACCAAAACAGAGGGACCTTAAAATTAGGTCCATAGTCAAGTTCCCATATCTCCTCTATGTAACCATAATATGTCTTCTTTTTCCCATTGCATCCGGTTGCATCGAAACGGACACCACTGTTTTGGTTGGTGCTCTTTTTATCTTGTGCGATCGTGTAAAATGTATTCCCATTTATCTTGCACCCTTGGAAAGTCAGTATAGTCGAAGATGGTGACCTGGCCAACAAGTACAGCTGATCTCCAACAATGTTGTTATTCATGAGTTCTGTATGTAAGCAGGCTCTGAAACTATCCATGTGTTCATCATTAATCAAGGATTCAGACAGCCCCGGGTTTTTGGACCGTAAGATATTCTTGTGTTCCTCGATATACGGAGCCACCAAGATGGACATTTGTAGAACTGTGTAGTGTGCTTTAGTGAAAGAATGTCCGTCCATAAATATCTTTGGTTTCCTTCCTAGCGTGCCTTTCCCACTCATTCTCCCCTTATGCCGCGATTCGGGAACACCAATCGACTTAAGGTCTGGAATAAAGTCAACACAAAACTCCATGACCTCCTCTGTTCCATAACCCTTGGAGATGCTTTCTTCTGGCCTAGCACGGTTATGAACATAATTCTTTAAGACTCCCATGAACCTCTCAAAGGAGAACATATTGTGTAGAAACACAGGACCGAGAATGGTAATCTCTTTGACTAGGTGAACTAGGAGGTGCGTCCTAATATTGAAGAAGGATGGTGGGTACACCATCTTGAAGCTCACAAGACATTGGACCACATGTGTCTGTAATGCTGATAGACATTCTGGATTGATTACCTTCTGAGAAATTTCATTGAGCAATGCACATATCTTCACAATGGGTAGTAGAATATTTTCCGGTAGAATCCCCCACAACGCAATCGGAAGCATTTGCGTCATCAGCACGTGGCAGTCATGAGACTCCAGGTTTGGAAATTTTCTCCGCCACATTTATTATTCCCTTTATATTCAACGATAAGCCAGACGGGACCTTGATACTACTTAGTGCTTCAAAAAAATTCTTATCTTCCTTGGTAAGAGCGTAGCTGGCAGGACCACCTTGAAACCGTTCAGGATTCTTGTCATCTCGGCCTTTCTTATGTTGCTGGTCCTGCCGTGCTTCCGATGTATCTTTTGACTTCTCATACAAGCCAAAGAAGCCTAGCAGATTCATGCAGAGATTCTTCGATAGGTGCATCATGTCGATCGCAGAGTGGACATCTAGGATTTTCCAATAAGGTAGATCCCAAAATATATATTTCTTCTTCCACATGGGTGCGTGACTGTCAGTGTTATTTGGAATAGGTTGTCTGCTAGGACCCTTTCCAAAGATTACTTTCAAATCCTTCACCATATCAAATACATCATCACCAGGTCGGAGGATAGGCGTCTCCCGGGTATCTGCCTCACCCCTTGAAATGCTTGCCCAATTTTCTTAAGGGATGCTTGCGCGGAAGAAAACGATGATACCCGAGGTACACAACCTTCTTACATTTATCCAGATATATCCTTTCAGTGTCATCTAAACAGTGTGTGCATATATTGTATCCCTTGTTTGTATGTTCAGAAATGTTACTAAGAGCACGCCAATCGTTGATGGTTACGAAAAACAACGCTCGTAGGTTAAAATCCCTTTGTTCATGCTCGTCCCACACACGTACACCTTCTTCACGCCACAAATGTAAAAGTTCATCGACTAATGACCTTAGGTACATATCAATGTCGTTGTCGGTTGCCTTGGGCCTTGGATTAGTGATGTCTACGCACACTTCTATTCTTGTAGACAGTGTTGGGCCTCCAAGTGCAGAGGTTTGTAGAACAGCAGCATGTTTTCCTTAATTGGATCACCCAAGGTTTATCGAACTCAGGGAGGTAGAGGTCAAAGATATCCCTCTCAAGCAACCCTGCGATACAAGAAGTCTCTTGTATCCCCAACACACCCAATGTACTTGTCAGGTATATAGGTGCAATAGTTCGGCGAAGAGATAGTGAAATGCGAGTAATATGGATGGTTATAAGTAATAATAGCAATCTGAAATAAATATGGCAGCAAGCAAACATGTAGCAGAACAGGCGGAAAATGGTGTTTCAATGCTTGGAAACAAGGCCTAGGGATCCTACTTTCACTAGTGGAAACTCTAAACAATGATCACATAATTGAATAACTAAATATATTCTCTTCACTATGCTACTCTTAACCCTCTCCGGTTGGATAACGAACACTAATCATTGCGTAGAGCTGCAAAAAGCATTCCTTAAAGTAAGCATTCCCATGTATAGTTAACCCCACGCTGTCACTATGAGCGCCCTAGAAGGTACTAGACAAACACCACAATTCATAGAGGAGACACAGACGATGTGCACACTGTCACCTTCACACCGCGGGACAAGGTGACTCCAAAGTTCATATTAATAAAACACTTGAGTAGCACAAGATGAAGAGTAAAATATACTTATTCAACTAGATTACAAAGCTCATGATCACATATAGATCACACCATGGGAGAGAGAGATGAACCACATAGCTATCGTAGAGCCCTCAGCCTCGGGGGAGAACTACTCCCTCCTCATCATAGGAGACAACAACGGTGATGGAGACAACAGTGAAGTTGATGGAGATGGTTCCGGGGGCACTTCCCCATCCCGGCAGGGTGCCAAAACAGAGATCTGTCCCCCCTAAACTTGGGTTGACGAGGACGGCAGCTGCGGAAGGTTTCGTGGAATTTCGCCTATTCTTTTTGGGTTTATGCCTCTGGGGGTATATATGGGCGAAAGGGCAATGCTAGGGGGTGGCCAGGGGGCCCACACCACCAGGTGGCGCGACCAGGGGGACCCACGCCACCCTATGGTGTGGCCACCCTGTGGCCCCCCTCCGGGCTCTTCGGGACTTCTGGATGCTTCCGGGGAAAATAGGAACTTCGGGATTCGTGGGGTCCAATTCCGAGAATATGTCTAGAACAACTTTTCTGAAATAAAAACAGCAGAAAACATGGAACTGGCACTTGGCATCTTGTTAATAGGTTAGTCCCAGAAAACGTAAGAAAACTTACGGAAAACATGTAGCAATTGGCATAATATCAACATGGAACATCAGAAATTATAGATATGCTGGAGACGTATCAATCAGCACTGGCATCATAATGAACCTCCTCTTCATCGACAACAAAGGAGGAATATTATAGATATATAGAGTCACAGGCCAGGTGTTATGGCTGCAGCTCTGCTCACTAAATGGATTCATGCCATCTGTACTTAGACCAAACCATAAGGTCCTTGAATCACCTGCAAAGCGCGGGAACTTTCTCTTTATTTTTCTCCACTGCGACCCATCAGCGGTGTGTCTCAACATCTCGTCTTTCTTACGGTATTCCATGTGCCATTGCAACAGCTTGGCATGCTTTTTGTTTCTGAACAAACGTTTCAAATGTGGTATTATAGCAGCATACCACATCACCTTTGCGAGAACCCTCTTCCTGGGGCGCTCACCCTCAACATCGTAAGGGTCGTATGGTCTGATCTTATACCGCAATGCAGTGCATACCGGACATTGTTCCAAATTCTCGTACTTCTCACCGCGGTAGAGGATGCAGTCATTAATGCAGGCATGTATCTTCTCCACGTCTAATCCTAGGGAGTAGACAAGCTTCTTTGCTTGGTATGTACTGTCGGGCAATTCATTGAATCTAGTAAGCTGCTTCTTCACTATTTGCAGCAACTTTGTAAATCCGATGTCAGTCACACCGTTCTCGGCCTTCCATTGAAGCAATTCCAGTGTGTTGCCCATCTTCGCAAGTTGGATACAACAATGTTTTGTTATCCTTTAACATCTGGTCGAACTTCACCCTCAGCTTTTCAATCTCGCATTCTGTCTTTGCATCCGTAATGGCCTGGCCAAGATCATCGATGGGCTCATCTGGTGCCCGGTCTTCTGCTTCAACTTCATCGTTATCTTCCATTCCAGTACCGACACCGTATTCAGGGAACATATCATGATAGTTGTCATCATTCTCTTCTTCTTCGTTGTCTTCCATCATAACCCCTCTTTCTCCGTGCTTGGTCCAACAATTATAGCTGGGAATGAAACCGGACTAAAACAGGTGGAACTGGATGACTCTGTGAGAAGAGTGTTCCTTCTGATTCCGACATACATCACATGGACAACACATAAAGTTATTCCGCTTGTTTGCGTGGGCCACCTTGAGAAAATAACCCACGCCTTTCATGAACGCGGCAGAGCGTCGGTCAGCGTACATCCATTGCCGGTTCATCTACATTATATGATTATTAAGAACCATTACAGAACACCGTGAATAGAGAAATGACCAATGTACATAGACAGATGAAAGGATAAAGTTGGTACCTCGACCGAGGAGGAAAGAAGGAGGAGAAAGCTTATTAAATTAAGTGTGGCTCGGAAAAATTAAATCATGTTTGTTTTCTGCGAGCTGAGATGGCGTTATGCTCTCGTTCATTTCATCGAACACCTCTTGTGCATAGGAGGGAAAAACATATGAGCACACACCCCACAACTAGAATATGTCCTCCAAAGTGAGTGGCATGAGGAGAGGAGAGGGTTGGTAAGGTTTATATAGTGTGTGGGGGGTCTTTTCCCGGTTGGAGCCACCACCCGGGGTACCCCCCTCCCTCACAAGTCGCTTTGCTCGTCCCAGCCCCAGCTCTGCACCCTTTTACACCGGGCCGTAGCCGAGCCGGGGCGAAATGCCCGTTCTCCACCGAGCAAAAGGGGTATTCTCCACTAGTGGAGTCTCAGTTTAATTTGTCAAGAATATAATGCATTGTCTAGCCCTTTCCATCAGTTCGGACTTTTGGGATAATTGGCTAGTGCAACAATTCAATATAATTTAAACAAAGTTGCATCTGATGCATGGTAACGAGAGATGAAACAATGGCTGGATGGAGATGAATATACACCATCTCGTTGAATTGAGCTACATCAATCCATCTTCATCAAAATATGTATATCACTCGGCCCATCCTAAAACTAGATAGGTAGTACCACTTATATAATTTATAGAATCTGCTTATTACACAATCTTGATCTCAATATACTCTAGCTTATGTCATCTTTCAATTGAGAAGAGGCGAGGATACCGCTAAAAACCCAATCCACCTCGTAGAGCACCGGTGATTTGCCACTTACATGTCGCTTTCCTTTCTTCTCGAGGTGCAGGGACACCAGCTCCTTGCTCTTGAGGTCCACAATGGAGAAGGTGCCACCCTGCTTGACAAGTAGAGCGCCTCTGCTCTCCGCAAAGAACACAAGGTCAATTCTCTTGCTCCCTAGATCCGCCAGCTCGGAGCATTGCCAGACGTCGTTACACTCCCGACCATGTTCCCTAGGGTCGCCATCTTCATACTGTTCATCTTTCGTCCAAAGCTCTGCCACGCCATGTCCTCCTATGGTAACAAAGGAAAGCCTTCCTTCTTCTCCGGCAATGCATAGGATCGGTGGTTCTGCGTGTACTTTGATCGGAATCTTGGTCCAAGAGACGTGTGAAGTGACCACATTTATGTTAAGGGTGTAGTACACGAGGTTTTCCTTGTCCATAAACAGCCAGTGCACGGTGCCGCCGCGGGTGACGACGCCTGCGTGTGGCTCACACATGACGATCAACCCGGAAGGCCCAGGACACTCGACCGGCGCATTCCAACTACCCATATCGGAGGAGTAGGTGGAGGCGCACAAGATCCCTCCGTTACCGTAGATCAACAGCACTTGAAATGCCCGCATTTGCTGCTGCTGCTTGCTGTCCAGATTACATTCGTCGCCGAGAATCGCGCAGCCGAGCCAGGAGTCGGTGAAGGGAGGTGGCGGGAGGAGACGCGTGCTCCTCCTCTTGCCGCAGCACAACGCGAGATGTAGTTTATGTCGGTCGCCGTGCAACAAGACGCGCAGGAGGAGGAAACCGCGGCGCGATGCGAGCGGCCTCGCGAGATCGAAGAGTGTATCGTCGTCGTCGAAGGCGAAGAACGAGTCGAAGGTCAGGCGCGTGCCGCAGCGGCAGGCCTGAAGGCTCATTAACTGCGGAGGCGTATTGGAACCCGGTTGCTTATTGCTCCTGGGGCGCCATCCTGAGCCACCGGGGTATGCGTTCTGGGAGAAGATCCCGACGAGGAAGGACGGACGGCGCGCCGTGTCCGGCCAGTAGCCCAGGCGCCGGAGGAAGGCCCGGTCGGTGACGAGGCGGCGCCACCGCCTGCACGTGGCCGCACAGCGGAGGAGGTCCGGCAGGCCAGGCAGGCGGGCGAAGAACTCACGTAGGACGTCGTCGGCGATGTCGGTGGCACCGCCGCCATGGCGTGCGGGTTTGCGTGCGTCGGCCATGGATCGATCTCGATCCGTCTGTGCAATTCGTCGAGGCGGCTGTCTGGTAAGTTGGCATGTTCCACGACGTACGCGAGATCGAGTCCAGCTTATAAAGTTGGGAAACCACGGCTCACTTGCCATATTTTTTTTTTCCTTTTAGATTTGTACTTATACCAAATTATATTTTTCTTTCTTTTGAGAATACTAGTAGAAGTGCACATGCTACGCACGTATCATAATTTATAATAAAAACATATATTTAGATCATATTTCTTTTGGTTTTGTGTTGATTTTTTCATCTTTTAATTATTGTTTTATTCCGTGCTATAGTAGAAGTGCACATGCAACACACGTATAATATTAGGACAAATAATCGAAGAGGGCCTCATTTATCAAGGTGAACAAACAATGAAATCGATGTGAATGTATGACATATTCACTTATAAATAAAGTCGCACATACTACATGTGTATAATTAACATGTCTTCTATCTCACGGCTTCTGTGATGTCTTGTATCTTCTCCTATATCTCAATAGTGTATGTGGAGATCAGGGTTCCTTCAGGCCCATAATCGGGTCTATCTTGAGAACTCCATTACAATAAACGTTGTTCACACCTACAACCATTGCATCATTTTTAGAATTTTAGTTAGATAATAATCATTAGGACAAATTACTCGCTTAATCTAAACAACCAGGCCGACTCTTTCACGAGTAGCCATATGCACAGTTACTGCGCACGAGCAGCCTACACGGTCCCCCTTTGCTGGGCCCACTCACGTGATTTCTCTCCTTATCTCTTTCAACTGTCTTCTTCCTCGGCCTGAGCAAATCCCTAGCTCTCCTGTAGAAACCATTACGGCCAACTCCACCATCCAGTCTACTACATACTTCCTCCCAACAAGCAGGGGCCGGCGACGTCTCCGTGATCGCCAGGGAGCCGCGACCGAGAAGACGTCGGCGAACAATGCACTTCATGGTGGGGGTTGCGGGTGCAGCAACGGTGGACCTTAGAGGGATGGCCAGGGCGACGGAGGACCAGCAGAGGTTGAGATTTGAGTAGGATGTTGCGGTGAGGTGGTCGCCCCGTGGACGGCGGTGGCAGGCAGGTCCGGCTGGCGATGGCTGCAGGGGCGTACTGATTCCGGAGGCGGCGGCCGCGACTGTAGTGCTCCCATCTTTCTCGCCTCCGGTGGTGCTCGGAGTTGTTGTTCTTCTCACTCATCCCCTCGTTCAGACAAAGAAGCATCTGCGGGCACTTGGTCGGAATCTACCGTGGCCACGGGTGCCCGCAAGCTAGCACTGCCCACAACCCAGCTAGCAACCCAAATGCAAGCAAAGCA
The DNA here is from genome assembly GCA_028641055.1 of Alopecurus myosuroides. Classification (NCBI taxonomy): domain Eukaryota; kingdom Viridiplantae; phylum Streptophyta; class Magnoliopsida; order Poales; family Poaceae; genus Alopecurus; species Alopecurus myosuroides. The sequence continues at coordinate 44,824 of JAPCYS010001267.1, forward strand.
AAGGAAGCAAGTCTGCAATTATTTTCATTACCTATGTAAAGCTAATACTTAATCTGTGTGGTGAGGTCATATGTCCCCAGATACGTCGAGTAAACCTCACATCAATCGTGGTACATAATAAATTATGGGTGATGTTAGGAATTAAAAATAGACAATTTTTATCTAAATAGAACATAAAAAAATCTAACTAATAGTGGAGTAGGATAAATTTCAATTAAAAAGTGATGCTATTTTAAGTTTGAAATACAATCATTCCCATGTTTTAGACGAAACAAAATTCAAAATAGCATCCAGCAAAGTTTTGTCGCCATGTGTGGAATAAAGACACATTGTGAAGCTGAAGTCTAGAATAGCAACTTATGTCATTGTTTTTTCTACAACTAATACATAAGTTTGAAATAAAATATATACCTGGTGCATGCTCCAAGATAGGTTTAATGGCATACTCGCTATACGATGTAGGATGAATGATGTGGGTGCAAGTACCATACTCGATGGCTGCAGGACATGAGAACTCAAATGCCAACAGTTTGAGCCCGAGGAAAGGCTTCAACTGACTCAAAAGCAACAATTCTTCCATATAATAAAATAAATGACCAAGAAGACATACATTAGTAGGACAGAAATAGAGCTGATTCTTGATCTGCACCATCTCCATAGGGTGAGACCTCCTGCCACCATCGAACCAAAGGTGCTCCACTTGAAAGTGCACTGCAGCACCCAGCTCAACACCGTAAGTGCAAGCCCTGGCGATATGTTTTGCACAACAGATCTGATCCAAAATATAGTCATTACCCAAACCAAAAACGTCTACGTCCGACACAGCCTCTTGACCTGGAAGTCCTACACATGAGAAAGAAAAATCGATAACACGCAGGAGCACGCGGTTTGCTACTCGGCGACCGCGGACAATGTCCCTACGGTGCCGTTTGTCCGCTGCAGTGCGTGCCGGCTTGCTCTTGAGTGCTCGGTGCTCCTGCACGCGTCGTTGGTCGTCAGCGAGAGGACGTTGCGTCCATAATCATAAGAGGAGCAGGTCGTCGGTGACAGGACGACATTGCGTCCGCGGCAGCGAGCTGAGCAGATCCTTGACGAGAGGACGCTGCTTCCGCGGCAGCGAGCGGGGCTCGTCGAGCGCGCCGATGGCAGGTCGCCTCCGTCGGCCCGAGGACGTTGAGCCGGCATGACCTGCGTCGGCGAGAGGACGTGCTTGCGCTGGAGGAGCGCTTGGTGCTCCTGCAAGTGTCCTTCATCGTCAGCGAGAGGACGTTGCGTCCATATACCCATGAGCGGAGCAGTGCGTCCGCGGCCACGAGCGCCGAGCGGAACAGATCGTTAGCGAGAGGACGCTGCTTCCGCGGCAGCGAGTGGGCAGGTCGAACGGGCCGATGGCAGGTCGCCTGTGTCGGCACGAGGACGTTGAGCCTGCCTGATCTGCGTCAGTTCATGGACGAGCTTGCGCTGGAGATATGTTTGGTGCTCCTGCGGCGAGAGGACGCTGCTTCAGCGGCAGCGACTGGGGCAGGTCCACCGCGCCGTTGGCAAGTCGCATGCATCGGCGCGAGGACGTTGAGCCCGGTGTGATCTGCGCATCCGGCTTAATCACAAAGCTTGCGTCCGTATTGGAGAGCTTATCAGGTCGATAAGGCCGTGGCGTAGTCGTTATCGTTATGTCTTAGGGTCAAGGTGTGCGTTGAGTTTTTTCTATAAGGAGAGTTGTAATCAGATACGTTGTGTGATTTTGCGGGGATAAATTATGTTGAGTTTTGCTCAACATTGGAATGATCTGGTGCGTTGATCGGCACCAATTGGGCGCGCCAGATTAATTGTATCTACGAAGTTTGCTCTTTTTAAGTAGTTTAGACAAATCTCGAAGTAAAGTACTTACCCACGAATGTTGCTGCAGGACGCGGAGATGGAAGGTTTGTTGCTCTTTTCCCCGCGAGTGCAATTGATCGGGTCCTCCAAACAATTCTCGAAAAGAGAAACTACACTTTCCAAACCCAGTATAAGCTTGTGTATGAGTATGAGTGCGAGTACAAGCTATCTAACCAAGTATCACGGCACTTTGAAGCTAACGATCCAGTTCGAGTAGGTGTTGTTTGAAATAAAGTAAAGTATGCCACGGGGTTACGTACCGTTCCGCAACAGAAAAAATGCAACGTAAATTCATTTTGAAGAGCATCTACTAGTTCTATATATAGGTACCGGTCTATCAGCACATCCGGTTAAATTGCTTGCTGAAACAGCTCATCGACAGTTCAATGTAAACAAAAATCCTAGCTGGGATTTCCACATGAAGGTTACCATTTTAACTATAACTAACCAAAAATCTGGCCACGGACAAAAATCCTAGCTTGGTATTTCCACGAGCATCACAGGTAGGTATGCACCCTGACAATACTGGAATACAAATCTAGAGCCACCATGATTCAAGCGACCATGGGCGGTGATGATGTCGTGTTGACCCATGGACATACATGAAGCAGTTCTAAAACACCGTTGTCGCGTCCTCAAATATGAAGTCTACCATGCCCCCAGATGCGACCATCACATCAGAAGGCTTTCTCCTTTGCTAGGAGGATGCATTGAAACCCTATGATGTGTCGCATATATGCTAGACCGACTCCTCGTTGTCCAATAGGACATTGATGGCCCAAAGTCACTAGCAGATCTAGCTATTTTCCTGTGAGGGGGCCACTGCCCCCCCCCCCACCCCACCCCACCCACCCACACGCGCACAGACACAAGATTTGTAAGATCAGTAAATAGTTTTTTATAAGGTTTATAATGGAAGAATCATAGACCTTTTTCCCCCATTGCCGCATTTATCTTCAACATAACAAATATGATTGTTGTGGACTGGTTTTGGTTCTTCGCCTTTGGCCTTCCTGGTATCATTCCAGAATGGGCGTCACTGGAATCGGACGCCGATAGGAAGGAAATGTTGGACCAGCCTATGACCGTCTGATGTGGAACCTTTTGGCCATACGATTTCCAGCAGGCCCAGAGATGAATTGCCAGCTTCCGTCTCCTTGTTTGAAGGGATTTATTGTCAGCTTCCAGAATGACCGCAACCTTTAATGCACGCCTGCCTATAATTGCGTATGGCTACTAACTTTGGCATTTTTCAAAATAAAATTTCCTTTATTCGCGTTGCTTCCATATACGGTTCCTATAATTATGCGTTTCTCTATACACACTATACTTCCTTAAAATTCATACTTGCTTCCTTCATACTATAAACATGCTTCCAATACTACAAATGATGCTTCATCATTTCTCAAGTAATATCATTATTCATTAGGTGTTATGAAGCACGTATTATTGTACCTTCAAACATAATTTTATGGCGGTTGAAGTACGAAAATATAGTGCAAAAATATTGCTATCATAGTGTAATTGTAAGGAATTAAGCATGTAAGTTTATCATCAGAAATGTATTGTGTTTATGTTGGAAGCACATATGCAATACTGATGCATTTATATGGCAGTGAAGCATAGGAAGCACACTTAGATAAATATTGATCCAAGAACAAAGTAGTACGGAAGCATTGGCTTTGTTGTTGGAAGCATTGGTTTTACTAGACACCTTTGAATAATTAATAATAGGGAGCGTTATTTCCTCCTTTAAAAAACAAAAGGATTAACATGTTTAATTTCCGGATCTGGTAGACTAGCATTGTACCGAATGGAAATCTGGCCTCGTGCGCATGCCAAGCCAAAGAACAACCTTTTGGGCTTAAAAAAAGTGAAACAACCTTTTGACATCATGTGCACTTGCTCTAGAGGAAATGAGTAATATAAATAAATATGTAATAGTACAACTACATGATGGATTAATTAACTCCATGGAAAATATATTAAGTTATTATTTTATTTTATTTATCTTCAAAAATACTTCCATATAAAGTATTATTTTTGTCGGTGATATATGTCATGGTGAGCTAAATCACGTCTAGATTCATATGAATCAGAAAAAGGCTAAAGCGCTAAAACATATTATATTTAGAAAAGAAGAGTACTACTTTATATCTTTAAAAAAAAACTAACCAAACTGGTTGGGTTTCACTTTGGCCAGGAATTCATTTGACCATAGTCTATAGCTTTGATATGAGATTCCCGAGATAAAAAACACTCGAGGCTCAAATGGTTATGGATTATATTTGAGTTAGCTTTGCGTCAAGTTTCGTGGGCCTAATCTAGTATTTGGCCGAGCACTCGGTAGAATCCGGCCCTTGTAAACAAGTTCCTACAAAATATATCGAGTCTGAGTGAGTGAATTTGTGCCGTTGCATATTTTTCTTTTCTTTTTCAAATGAGTCTCTCTCTTTGTTCCACTGTTTTTTCGGGATCACTCATCGTGGATAACCAAATGAACCAACATACGTACACATCGTCAATTTATTAACTTAAAAATTGTATCCTTCTGCAGTTCTGCTGGATTTCAGTTTATATGCATGTGTACCACCATAAAAGCTGGCTTGCTATTAGTCATGTGCCGCATCGGTTTCGCACCGCTAAATATGGCAACCGATCGTCTCAGAGTGCTTAAACAAATCATGTTTCTTTCAAACCATATATAATATTCGGCATATACAGTAATCTCAAACACCTTGGCAGTCTGCTCAAGACCGAGAAGGGCGCCGATGTGGTTTTTGAGGTTGCCCGCGAGACCTTCGCACCGCATCGATGTGTACTCGCCGCCCAGTCGCCAGTCTTCAGCGCGATGCTCTTTCGCGACATGAAGGAGGGCGGCACCGTGCACATACATGACATGGAGGCCCAGGTGTTCAAGGCGTTGCTCTGTTTTGCGTACACTGACTCCTTAGCAGGGACAGAAATGGAGGAGGAAGATGTCGTGTTCCAGCATTTGCTTGTTGCGTCGGACAAATATAACATGAAGAGGCTGAAGAGCATTTGCGAGGATAAGCTATCCAAGTATATCGACGTGTGCACGGTGGCGACGATCCTGGTGCTAGCGGAGCAGCACCACTGCGACGGCCTATGCAAAGCATGCTTAAGTTTTCTGGGGTCCCCAGCGGATCTTAAAGCTTTAGTGGACAGCGACGGCTTCGATCATCTGACCAGGAGCTGCCCTTCTGTTATTAAGAAGCTGATTGCCAACATGGCTTTTGTTTCGTGATGCTAGGTGGTTGTATTGCATTACCAATGGTGCTTTGCTCCCTAGTAATCTGGACTTATTACCACTTGGTTATCTTGGATTCTTGGTGTATGACTGACAATCTATCTTAAGTCCTAACTACTCTCTCTTACATATTTATCAGAAAGTATCTGTCACGTTGCGCCGTTTGAAGTCAAGGCATGCTCGTCTTGAGTTATTTTCTTTTTCTTATAATTTTTTGAATCAATAACACAAGGTGGTTGTGCTCTTCTGTCACTTTTTTCCAAGGAGATGTCAAAGTAGTTTCACCTCTGTTTGGATGTTTCTTGACTGCATCTCTATGACTTAGCCTGTCAAACCAGAACATACTTTTCTGTATCAAATAGCTTCATATAGTTCATTGTATATGTTTTAACATGCAGGAAACATGATCCTTGCTTCTACATTTTGATTGAGATTAATTCAATTATAGCAGGGGAAAAGACTATGGGGTTTACATTTAGAAGAAGTTAATAGTCACATACTCACGTATTGAATTGGACAGCTTTGTTCGTTAGAACTTATTCACTTGAATGATTGTACCTGTAGCAGTAGCATGTTTTCTCGCTTGCATTGCATTATACTGCATAAGAAATGGGAGCATGTTGTGGTCGTTTCACAATGAGCTGCTGCATAAGAAATTTTACTTCAGAATTCTTTGATCTAATTTTTTTTATCAAGTTTGGATGAGCTTTGACAAAATTTAAATTTGATGTGAATTTAGCTTGAATCTAGACTGAAATAATTTCATCTCTATATTTTATTTCTTTCAAT
>JAPCYS010003143.1:0-50628 GCA_028641055.1 Alopecurus myosuroides
CATCCCGATGATTTTTGCACCATTTTCATCTTGTTTCACCATTGCCAGGCCAATTGGTTATGCTGAATGGTTTGTAATAAATCTCGAGTGTGAAACTGTTTATATTCTTGTGTGTTGTTTAGGACTAGGGATTATCTGATAGTGGTTCTAGTGTACATACTGCCATGCCAAACTGTAAGATATGGCTTATACTTGCTGCATGTTTGACTCAATTTTTTTATTTATATGAATGGATGAATGAGGATGGCATATCGCCATCTTGTGCTGGAAATAATTTGTAACCATATGAGGATGTACATGTGATGAGTTGATGCGCACAACCCCACTTAATTTTCACTGGGATCCATAGCTTTATAGTTGCTGTTGTATTATCCGTATTAATTCAAGAACCTAGCAGTAATAAAAGCACATTAGACCCTGCGTGGTGAGAGTTTGCATTATCTCCTTGTCGTGCATAGCATAAATGCATCCATTCTCCTTGTTCAGAACCAGGGAGGAGAGAAGCAGTGGCATGATGATTGTGCTAAGGTACTATGATGGTAGCACTGCCACCTCAAGGAGGCTGACCTGCTTCTTGGTCTCCTCTGATGGCAAGGACAGTGCCAAAGACGTGCTGCTAGGCTGCATGTCAGCGAGTACGTCCGACCCATCCTCCTGGACCTTTCCATTTCACTTTTGATGATGCTGCGGTTTCATTTTTAGTGTGGTGAAAACCTCAGCTTTACTTACCTGGTCTGTGTTCATGATTCTGTGTGGTGGTAGAGCCCAAGACGGCGGTGACAGCACTGGTGGAGGCGTATAGGATGGCGGCTGGTCAGGAGGGCGCCCGGCAACGACTTACTCCACGCAGACCCCAGGCTAGAACAGCTACAACTGGTAGGTGCCTCTCCCTGCCTTTTAATTGTCATTTGTTGTAGTCGGGCGCGACTCTGTACTGGATCAGCAGAGTGTTGCTGCATATGGCTTGAAGGTTCTGGACGGCCAAACATACTTATATGCTTTGTGTTTGCTATAACCTGAGATGCGGTGATGCTTGTCTGATCTGGCAAGCTAGTTGTGCCGCTCGAGTTTAGTGTGCATGTTTAGCCGATGATAGCTAGCTTTATGTGCATGCTCAAACTGAGTTATTGTTCCTGATGCTAGCAAGCAGACGTGCACTCACAAATACATGATCTTGTTGTTGGCCTCATAGTGTTTATACACATGTTCCTGATTCCAGTATATACTCAATTTTTATTTAATGTAGATAAAGATGGAATTGAACCGATGGCATACTTTTTTTTTTGGTTCAGTGGTGGTTGTATGCTTAGGATCTTGTCATGATATCTTGGTGGAATTTGACAGCTATCAAACTGGCTATGTCAATTTGTTCATGTAGAATGATTAAACCCTGATTGGTATATGATATACTAAATAAAGCATTGAATAAATGTAAAGACTTAGCATGTAAGACAAGATTGAGAGCATGGATGAATGTAAATGCTAGTTTTTTGACTATGGGCTAACTGTCTGCGGATGCTTCCTGTTATCGCTTGCTTGATTTGGCTCGCTCGATTTGGACAGCTACAACATAAATTATTTCGACACCAAATGACATTCATCTATGTGCTGAAATTATGCGAACAGAAATTTAGTCATCTTTTGTTGTTGTGTTTAAGTCGAAACCCTTCTCTATTTTTTTTCTTGTTAAATTTGCTCTGCTTACCATTATTTGTTATTCTTGTTCAAGGATAGCACAGAGGAGGCCTAGATGAATTTATCTCCGGTGGTGGTCTCGTATGGCGCCTCCCCGCACGCCCCGGAGCTGCTGCTTGTGGTGCTGGTGATGTCCAGCCTTGTATACAGCTCCCTCTGGTGAGCTCCTCGGTTCCCATCCTGATCTTCTTTCACTCTGGGTGGTCGTGATTAGCAGTTGATTCTTTGTTGATGCTCTTACAATGCTTGGAAGAATGATGTGTAGTAGCTTTGGATCATGGTCAACTTTGTATATATGTAAACCTCCTAGCTGTGACTCAAGCTCGTGTAAGGAAATTGCTTGCATGTTTGACTGGACGTCAACCTGAATAATGCTTAATGTTGATCAACTAGGAATAGTGTACCGAATGGAGCAGTGGTGCATTTTTTTAGTAGAGAATCATCATTGTAAAGCCTCTTTGCCATCTGTTTGATATGGTATTATGATGTATCAACAGTCTAGTACATGATCACTAAGTTATTTTGAGTTGAAATTGTTTCTGTCAATGTTTTCTTAGCCTGAATAGATGGATATGTATTGTGTGTTATGCTGACGCCGAGCTTTCCATGCTGCTTCAGGGGATGGTGAACTGTCGGTTTCCTCGTTCCAAAGGAGCAGATGTGTCCCTCTGTCTACTTGCCGGCTATACATGCCGCTCCCGGACGGCCATGGTCGTGCTGCTTGGGTTTCTACTCCGGTAGTGCTAATACTCATATAGAGGAGAATCTGATGCGCGGCTGGCTATGTTGCTGCTTTGTTTCGAGTTTAGTGATAATAGTAGTAGTCAGGTGGAAATTCTAGAAATCGTGTAACAATTTGGCTTGTAATATTTATTTGTATTCCAGAAATTTGTTTGATTGAACTTGTAGAGTAGCTAGGTTGTGTAGTCGTTTGTTATTATTTGGTGATATCAAGGTCGTCAAGTAATTGGGGAGGTCATGCTGAACTTTCGTGCTAATTTAGGCACTTGTTTCGTATAGTATTTCTTAAAGCAGGAAAATCTGTTTTATGTTGTTGTTGTTGTTGATGATCTGCTGAGCCATGATTTGGTTTGCTAAGGTAGGTAGGTAGCATGGTATGTGAGGAGAGACGGCTTTGCTGGTCGGGCGAGCTCAGATAAAAAAAGATCTTAGATACGATCGAAATCCTAAAATCAGATGGAATTACACCGCACGCTTCTGTCTAAAGAAAGAACTTATCGATCATGAAAAACACTCAAATGCGAAAATGAACAGATCCGGTTAAATTCCACTAAGGTTAAAAAAAAGAACATCCCCAATTACAATGATAAAATGCTCCTCATTTAGTAATTTGTTTTTAATTTTAATGAAAGCACAACGGGAAAAAAAAAACTCTCCTCTTTTCTCCTGTGAATATATAATAGCAGCGACGTCACCCCCTTATTTTATTCCCCGGAATAAAGGGCATCGAGAGAAAAAGAAAATGGCGATTAATTTGTGAAAATAATTGTTGACCAGTTTGTTTGGTCGGTTCATCTCTCAAGATCGTGTAAAATATATGGGCGTGCATGCATTGGCTTAGCCCGTGCCTAAAAACAGGGAGGTCAATTTATCATCTTAATTACCGGGTCGCTTGGAACGAATCGGTGGGATAATTGCGTTGCTTTGTTATCTGGGTTGGTGCCAGGTCATCGATCCGCGGCGTTGCACAGCCACATCTTGACCGTCCACATGATTTGAACGGTAGAGAGATTCAATGGGAGTAATCGCCCGCTCAATTTTCTCCCCAGGCTTGCTACCTCTCTCTTGCCTCCATCGTGGATGGCTACTACTCTATAAGTAGAGAGGGTTTGTCACAGGCCGCGCGCGGGGTGCGTGTGCGTGACTTGTGACTTTGGACTGAGGACGTGGCGCGGGGAGGCGAGCTCGATGGCCGGTCGGCGGCGTGGTCATTCATCTTGCACGCGTACGTTCCACCATCGGGTAAAATCCTTGCTCTTTTTGCTTGTTCTTTTGGTTGGTTCCGTGAAGAATCATCCGGTGCTAGTAAATCCGGGAGCGAGCGAGCGAAGATGCATATTTCTTTGAGAAGCGATTTGGAAACAGCCGAGCGGACTGGATCGATCCAAGAGAGAGAGAAAGAAAGAAAAAAACAGCCGAGCGGACTGAATCAATGACGCGCACGTAGATGCACCTTCGGATGGATTAAATCCCACCAACTGGTTTGATCGCTACCCATACGCTGGAGTAGGTGCCCAACGCGCACGAGCTAGGCAGATTTTCCCCATCATCCTCGATCAAGCCCGCGCTCTCGATTTGTCGTACACGTACTCATCAGAGACGATCCCGCTTTTCCGTCCCGTCCCGCCAACAAACAATAACCCTCCGTATGCACTGTCAAAAAAAAAAAGACGATACTCCGTGTGAGACTTGGTGATGTGGAGTTGGGTTGCCTTCAATGATGTGGAGTTGTGGTGGAGGATCTCGTCCTCGGTCACCCTTCTAGGAGAAAGCTGATGGTGTCGCTCGTCATGCTTACCTCTTGGGTGCTTTGGAACGAGCGTAACACACGGACCATCTAGAATGTCAGCACCATGCCTACCATCATCTTCGCTAGGATAACGATGGTGGCAAAAGTGTGGATGTTTACCGGCGCTAAGCACTTGGGTCACTTACTATCGGGAGATTAGGGTCTTTCTTTTCTTCGATTGATTGCCGCTTTGCTCGCTGTAATCATTAAACCTTGTCACACTCACCTTCTTTTAATGCCTTTTGCCTTCTTTCAAAAAAAAAGTGCTTACCCCTATTTTTGGTGTGTGTTTGTTTTTGTATATGTTTTTATACCGGATATAGCAAGATGTGAACTCTTTTTGATTAATTGCTTTGAAGTGACATTCCGAGCTTAATAAAAAACATCATTTGTCGAAGAAAAAAAATGTGTACAAAAGGACAAACGGAAATATTTTTCTTATATAATTATTATTTTTCTTCCAGAATGCGTATACGATTATACTATATGACTAAGTAAGTTAACATTTTGTGGCTACAAAAGTGGGAAAGAGGTTCGCATGGACCTGAGCTAGATTTTTGTTCGCTCGCGTCGCTCCCAAGGGGGCGGCACGGGCGAAACCCTAGCGGCCTGCGTCTGGACGGTCGACTCCTGCACCGGTTCGTCGTATCCGTACGGGCGGCGGGTCCGCGGCTGATGGGTCCGCGCCGGCGTCGCAACCCGCGCGGTGTTGACGGCTGGCAGGACGGTCCAGGACGCCTTGCAGAGCGGGCAGCTGTGGTGGCCGTGCGCGACGCTGGCGGAGATGCAGCTGAGGTGGAAGGCGTGGGAGCACTCCGCCACGAAGCTGGCCTGGCCGCGGACCATGCCGCTCAGGCAGATGGCACACACGTCGGCGTCGCTCGCTTCTGCCATGGAGTAGCCTATAATTGCTAGTCGTCTCTGGTTGTTGCACGAACTCGGCGTATATATCGCGCGCGCGTGGGGTATCTTGGCAGGTACGGGAAGTGATTCACGATTTAGTCTGGAAACCAAGGTACGTAGCCGGCGCGGAAACATATTGCCTTTCCATATATACATCGATGGACTTCGTGAATCATCATGAGAATAACAAGAGATTCGTGTTAGAGTTCTCATCATATTCGACTTGTTTCATACGGATAGGGCATGTCTTTAAAATATTTTCCACTAATATTAAAACATTTTGAATTATTGTTTTCTTGCAAACATTTTATCATGTAGAGCCAAAACGTAGCTGGTTATTTCAGTTATTTTTCAGTCAAATTATAACTAATCTCGGTTCATACAAATTTAAAATTTCATCGCAGTTTCATGTAATATATCAAAGATATTTCTCGATACGAAACAAATTAAATATAACGGAAGACGTAACCAGTAATGGTGGATTCATGACCGACGGCTCATGGCGTGTCAGGAAAACCGCGTCTACTCCCACTCTTGCCCTTTCTTGGCTTCTCCGCTCCCTCTCGCCTCCTTTTCTAATGATGATGTGCTTTGTGTCGGCATAGACTCCCAATGTTTGGGAAGAAACTAGCATGAAAGAGTAGATGAATGAAAACGCAAGAGGAAAAAAAAACTTAAAACAGAAAATGACTAAAAACTGAGATATAAGTTTTCATTTTTACAAACATCTCTTTGTCAAAATCTGCCGGAAATAAACTTGGAAAGCACCCATGTAAAATTTTGTGACTCAGAGGGTACCTAGAAGTATTTAGATTTTGCGACATAGATTAAAGTGAGAATTCCTTATTTGGCCCTTAATTAAAATTTTGTTCCCTATTTGGCCTTAGAAAAAAAATTCTTCCCTATTTGACACCTTAACTTCATTTTCTTCCTAACATGGCCCTATAGTGTATTCTAAACACAAACGGGGAGGTAAAAAGACTCGTTTGCCCCTGATGATTTTTTGTACCAAAATTCATAATAGAAATTGGGAGTTGTTGTTCTGCAAAGGTGACCCACGCCAGACGACGAGACGCGGTGATGTTTATCGGTTTAGGATAGCATATTTCGTTTTGTAATTTTACTATCTTTTGACAAGTCCAAGCGTGGAGTTCATGCTAGGCTCATTGTTCGCAGTGTCTCGAAAATATTGTTGACGTTGAAATATATCGGTTTAATTAGCTCGTTAAATATCTCACAAGCTAGCCCTAGTTCAGCAAGATCGTCAAATATGAAACATGCTTCCGCTAACAAGAAAAATTGTGGAATGTCAGCACTGGTCAGCGACGCATAAATGACTGGGCATTCACGCAAGTATGTTGCCACGAAGCTTGCCACTCACCAGGGCACGATCAAGTCATACACGGTACACACTCTATTACTAGCCCTGATTGAACTGTTCCGATCCGCCCGGTACGCCTGGAGAAACTGGGGAACCCCTGTACTGGGTTCTAGGTAATGGCTACCTTCTCCAGCATTTCGGGACGCACCTGACCAGTAAGCGCCACTTTGCTCGACACAAACCAGCTGTAAGTGACGATAACCTGGATCAATTAACTGTGTCGAATCTATTTAGTACTGTATTCGTCTGAGCGTGATGTTGCGTGCGTGCCGCCGGACATGCACCGCATAAAGCGGGAAGATAAAAATTCGATTCTTGTGAATTATAAAACCACAACTTACAGTATCGTGTTCTGATTAGATATTGTTTGGAGATCGGGTGTTTGGAAATTGACTTCACGCAGACCTCTGAGCACGAATGGGCAAAATAGTCTTTTTACATCCTCATTTTTGTTGAGAATGTACTATAGGGCCATGTTAGGAGGAAAATGAAGTTAAAGTGTCGAATAAGGAAGAATTTTTTTTAGGACCAAATAGGGAACAAGATTTTAAATAAACGCCAAATAAGAAATTCTCTCTAGATTAAAAGCCGACACAGGTGCAACGTATTTACTTGTCGTGTGAGGTACAACTTTCATGTCTCATAACTTAATCACAATCGATAATAAATCATTTGCTCCATTTCATTGAAATCGGAACTTCCATTTTATTAGTATATAGTACATTTTAATTTCACTAAGATAATTTTTTCGGAATATTGCACCGCAACCACTTCTTGTAGAACCCATTCCATTGTTGTCCCAATTACATTGATAGAACAAGGTGCTAATGTGGAATTTTCAAGTAGAAGAACTCTTGAGAGAAAGAAGCTTTTGAGTTCCTCCGCCTTTTTTTTTATCAAATCTTATAACTAACAAACTAACTAAAACAAGAAATACACTTCTTAGCCGAAGTGTACCATTGTTTAGGAAAAAAAACTCCTAGTTACCCTTGGATTAACGAGTGGAAAAAAAATTAGGACCAACGGTTCGTCGCATAGAAACTAGTACATTTTTTCTAAGAAATATTCCCCTTTGGTGCGAGAAACCAGCCACCTTAGTTATAACCAAACATAGTAATAATAATAAAAAAGGATGAATCATTCTCGTGTGGCCAGCAACCAAACACACGCTTAGCAACCCTTTTTAGAAGGCACATGATCCTATCTTCTCGATTTAAACACGAAGACTGCATTCGCCGCTTCATTCTTAGAGCATGTCTAACAGGACCCGTAAAACGCGAGCGCCCCGTAAAATTCCGGCGGCATACGGGGCGCGAGCCAAAACGGCCGTCTAGCAGGCCCCGTATGCCGCCTGGCCCGTAACAAAATTTTACGGGGCCTGCTCCACCGCCCCCTCCGCCCCGTACATATAGAGGGTGAGGGTTCGGGTGGGGGTCCAACCCCCCACCCGCAACCCTACCTCCGCCGCGCGCCGCCGCCGCATTCGCAGTTCCGGCGAGCAATTACGCACGCGCCGCCGCAAAATTAGAAGCTCCACCACCGCCATGAGCTCCCCCGACGCCTCCGGCTCCTCCACCGCCCGCTCCAAGCGCCGCCGCGAGCCGGAGACGCTCGAGGAGGCGTGGCGGCTCCATTGCAAGCACTCCGTTGCAGGGAGCCGCCGCAGCGTGTGGAAGTACGTGGCGTGGCCGGAGGCCATGCCGGACACGCTGAAGGACTACGCCCCGGGAGGGATTTACTACAGCGTCGACCCGCTGCCGCGGCCGATGAGCGGCCGCAAATTCGAGAAATGGCTCGCGGAGAGGGAGCTGCTGCAGCAGTGCAAGCGCGGCGGCGACGGCGCAAGCGGCAGCGGAGGAGGAAGCGCGGCAGCGGAGGAGGAGGCCTTGCCGGCGACAGAGGAGGAGGAGGAGGCCGCCTTCGCGGCCGCGCTCGAGCTCTCGAAGCAGGAAGCAGAGGCGCGGGCGCGGGCGGAAGCGGAGGAGGAGGCGAAGGCCGTCGCCGACGTCGAGGCCTTCAAGGCGATGGAGGAGGCGAAGGCCGGCCCCGTCGTCTTCCTCGACTAGTTTTTTAGGTTAGATTTCTTAATGTTCTAGCAGTTCTTGTAATGGTGATCTGAGAAATGAATGAAATCAAGCTTTATCTTCTCTCCCGCGTAGTTCGAATTTAAACATACGGGGCGGATTTAAGGGGACTGCTAGACGAACTTGAAAAACTGAGCAAGGATTTTCCTAGTTTTCCTATACAGGGCCCTCTACACGCGATTTAGAGGGCGAAAGTTTACGGGTCCTGTTAGACATGCTCTTATACGGGCTCCACAAAAAGTTCTGAATCTGCACGATGGTTTTTCTTGTGCTTACATGTGTCCTATTCGGCATGGTGTGTACGGAAATGACTCGGTTATGGACCATTCGCCTGACATAACCACATGATAAAGTGTTGGGTATATGTAGCCTAGGTCTTGAGTCTTGGAGTCCTTCAAATGGTAGGCTAGTACTCTCTTCTCTGAAAGATGCAAAAATACAACCTCCTTGTAGGGATGAAACCCGAGGACGTCCACATGTCCATAGAAACAATCAGCAACCACATCTTTCTTGTCAAAAACACCGTCATCCTCGGAGTCCCATTCATACTTGTCTTCCACTACCTCTTCCTTGGACGAGTTCAGCTCAAGTTTCTTCTCTATTAGGTATTCCATGCATCCATCATCTTCCTTAGGCTCTCTATAATATTCTTTGAGACAACTCCCGAAATTGATGTCCCGTAGGATCCAAGGGCCAAGAACAGGATTAGAGTAATCCGGATTTTGAAGTATGGGTTTAAGACAGTTGCCATGCTTGAGGACCCAACTCACTTGGCCATGCGATTCCTCAAGGAACCAAACCAGGAGATGAGATCCGAGACGAACAGTTGCAAGGTACACCCCATTTTTCGAACGTCCTAGATGAAGCCCTCCACAGTAGGTCGATCCCATGTCCGTTAGTGGCTTAATCGATTCGTACGTACCATCTGACAGAGATATCCTGCAAGATCGACACGCCGATGTCAACAATTGGACAATCTCGTAATCACGAAGAATATATATATAATATAAAAAAAACACAATGTTTAAGAGGAGCGATTATTTGTGTACCTCATTACGAAATCAGCTTCACAGTGCACATAGAGCGCTCCGCTCCAGTAAACGGCATGTCGTTTCTTGTCATGCCACTGTGAATGTGGTAGTCGCATATCGGCGACGTCGCCAGCAGCCCTGCCTTGTCGAATAAAATGCCTCTCCTCCCAACGGGCCGACCTCGAGGAGAAGACATGCAGAGCAAGTCGAGACGGTGGCCATGCAGATTGCTCCATCGCCGGGTCTAACTTGTTCTTTAATTTTTTGCCGAAAACATTTTCTGACAAATAGTAGCGAAGGCGTGGGATTATATACACCTCGTAGTCGAGTGATACTGCAGGATCGAACACGAGGTACTCTTCATAGGTGAAGTCTCTGTGTCTCTCCTTATGGACGGACGGGCGTGGTGGTAAGCAACACCATTGTCGTGTTGCGGGGTTAACCACGTAATCTCTAAGGAGGAGTAGACCGTTGCAGTGATCCAGGATCTTGGTGGTGTCCCCTTGAGAGGATGGCAAGTAGTCCAACGTACCAGAGATTGTGGGACCCGTGGAGGGTCGAGAGAAAAATTCTGGCCTACCTAGGGAGTTGAAATTGAAGAATATGCCGCCAACGGAGAGCGGGAGTAGGTCGCGGCGCAGCAGGCCACGAGCGTCGATGGTCGCGCGCAGGGCCTTGCAGACGCAGCGGCACGCAGCCAGGCCGCGGGGCGCGACATGGCGGAGGACGTCGGCGAGCACGTCCAGAGGTAGCAGATCCATGTCGTTGCTCCCGTACGTTTCCTTGTTGACGATGTCCTTGCAGTCTCGTTGGGTAACCAGGGAATCGGTCGGTCGTTCGGTTGATCGGGCCTGCTCCGCTCGTGGATATCTGCACCGATGGATTGTTGGAGATGGACCGTGGTTCGGATAGGAGGTTTTGATATCCACCAGTGAACCGTTTAGAAAAGCAGCTCCTTCCGTGTCCCTGAAGCCTCCGGTAGCAATATTGGTATCCAACGGCCAGGAAGCAGGTCAGGTACTGCCTCGTTGCTGTTCTTTTTTCCGTTTGAGGTGGTACTTAGTTTACTGGAGTCTATCTTAGACTGATGTGTCTAGGAATTCATGGGATCTCAAACTCGCTGCTACAAGCAAAGTGAGCGTGTTTACAAATCCCGGCATGGAGGCATATGCCAGTACTCCGATATCACCCAAATACATTGTTCAGGTCGCACGATTGATTCCTCGTAGCCATTCACGGCCCATCAGTCCTTTTGCTCTGGCCACGAGAGCAGATAGAGGTACGTTGTGCTTCATGAGTCCTGCGTCACCTAAGAAGAACGTGTAATTTTCGATGAACTCACTCGGCGTATATAGTAGGCTAATCGTAGTCGTCGTCTCTGGTTTGTTGGATGAACTATAGCGCGCTTGTGGGGTATCTTGGCAGGGTACGGGAAGTGATTTACGTAGCCGGCGCGGAAACAAGACATAATAGGTCGTTCGGTTGATCGGGCCTGCTTCCGCTCGTGGATATCTGCAGCGAGAGTCGGTCGGTCGTTCGGTTCGGATACGAGGTTTTGAAAAGCAACTCCTTCCGTTCCGTGTCCACGTCCCGAGTAGAAGCAGGATTAATTAATGAGGCTCCTCCTGCTTGGCTTTTCTACACGCACGTACTTGTCCTCTTTTTTTTCGACAGAGTATACACGGAAAAGGGGAAATCGAGAGCGCGGGTAGAGGGGAGGATGCTAGTTAAACGCCCTGTTGCTTACGTCTTGTGCTTGGCTTTTCTCCCTAGAACCATTGCTCGTACCACCTAGGCCTAGCACGTACGGATGCAGCGAGATTGGCGATCTACTTCTCTCGCTCGTTTCGTCCATGCATGTAAACGCAAGAAAATAATTTAGTTAGTGCTTGGCTTTTGTAGCACCAAAATAATTTAGTTACTGTGCCCGTACCAACCAGAATCTACACATCCATCTACACAGCCTGGCTATGCATTCACGTTCCCATCACACACACACACACACACAAATACTTGATCGAGGAGGATCATGGGGGAAACTAAGAACAAGAATCATCCGATCGAACACACTCATGGAACAAAAAAACAAACAAAAGAGTCTTCATATATGGATGATATATAAGAGTCGATAAAGACGGGGATCCCCGACTGCTCGCAGAGGATGTTGCTCCTTCTCTCGGTCGTTTGTTTCAGGTTGCAAGGAGGACAGCTCCTTCTCTCCATCCGTCGTTTCCATGCATGAATCGCTTTTGTAGCATCAAACTAATCAAGTGTCCGTGCCTAGGCAATCTGAATCTAGCTACCTACACACGGACACATCAAACCTATTTAGATTCGCGCAGCTCTCATCAGTTCTCTCTTTCCTAGCATAACACAAGCACCAACTGAGAGATCCATGAGCAGGGCCATCTGTGTCGGGGATCACCTACCTGCTGCTGCCGCTGGAGAAAAGCTCCCGGCCGGAGATCTATCGACCGGCCGCCTTGTCGCCCACCATCCCCCACGCCTCGCCAAGCCCAAGTCGCAAGTCGCGCATAACGTCCGCGGCCTCCATCACGACGGCCTCGTATTTATAGATAAAACCAACAAGAGCGAGGGGATACAAGACGTCCAAGGCTCCTCTGTTCCGTTCCTTGCTTTTCTTAAGCGGTGCGATGGACAGCTGAGATTCATCCAGGCGTGGATTGGTGACATGGCATGGCCTGGAGGGCCGTAAATGATGCATGCCATCCTATTTACTAATCACCTACCCTCCTCCATGGATGCAAGCGCCACCGCAAACAATCGATTAATTTTGGCACTGTTTTTCCCGAGGTGTGATTTGGAAGACCACAACAAAACGGTAATGTCGCTTGGTTACCAAACGGATTTTGGCATCTAGAAGAGAACGCACATATGAATCTTAATAGCTCAATTCACTCAAATACAGCAGGAAAATTGCATTCTCTAAACTAACAAGAGCTAGCATATCATACCCCGACTTAGAATCGCTTTCTTTTCCAGCTAGCTTATTTGCAAAAACAAGGATGAAAGGCTGGAGGGAGCCACACACAGGTCATGTATTTTTCCTTTTTTTCTTTTTTTTTTACTTTAAGACGTGTCCGGATTTTGCACACTACTCCAATGCACCCACCGTATGATTTAAAATGTATACTTGTTCGTATCTTTACAAGTAGTATCTATCCAGTTTTGCCAATTGCTATGCATCTTAGACAGAAATAGAAGAAAAGGAAGTTGGGATGTCAAGATACAGGCACAAATTCCTGAACTGTTTCGTCAAAAGACACAAAGATGAGCCTAGCGAAAACTGATGACATGATTTAAAAAATTACAATCCTTGTTGCCACACTGCAAATCATTCATGAATAAATATCTAAAGCCAGTTTCCTGTTACCTTGTGTTCCTCTAGCACGCACACAAACAGAGCATTGCTGAGTTCAATCCACAACACACGACATGCACAAGCTCCAAAACTTCCGAGTTGTGTGAAACTTGCCATTACACACGACATGCAACAAAGACAACATAGCAGGCCTGCATCCACCTCTCCCCTTCGCAAGAGCCACCAGCAATCTGTTCCTTACTCCATGTACAGCCCTAGTGTCTCGTCCGACTCCATTTGTCGAATAAGAAGGTCGACTAGTCAATCCAGCACCTGCACGACAACATACCAAAAAAGGTTCTCCTTTATGGCATCGATGGAGGAGGGGAGAGAGATCTGCTCTCTAAACAAACATGACAGTGGAGGGGAACAATGCTCTGTACACAAACAGGGGAGTGGAGGGGGAGATCACATCGCTTGTGCAAGCGTGGTCGATTATCTGGATCGTCTACTCATCCTTGGCAGGCATCAATCCTGAAATAGCATCACGGGGAAAAGTGTCTTGCATGTGGAGTGAAAATAACTGGGTGAATTGTCTTCAGCACAAAATTCAAAGTGGGCAAACAATTAAAGTTGACAAATACTCTATTATGGTTACAAGGAATACAAGGAAAACTGCTAGGCTCCTCCAGCAACTAGGATCATTCCATGTAGATAACAATGCCTAGGTGAAAGACAAAACAAAATGGATCAAAGCTACATACGCACCAGATGCTCCCAGGTCAAGTTCCATGACAACAATGTTTATCTATAGATCAAGCGATTTACAAACCATTCACCAAAACATTGAGCACCATTACAAAATATATGCCTAGCAAGGAATTCAAAATATAAGCAGGAAATAGGTAATACAGAACAAATATTGCACACCACTACATAATCTAGCCAACAAATATATATACATATATATTAATTTTTTAAGCCAGCTTGGTTAAGATTATTTACTTGCACATCCACAGAGATTTCATGTTTAGGGGCATGTATGACTAAAACGACATAGGCAAGGAACCCCACATATGAACTCAAAGTCACTAAACAACCATGCTCGCGGAGAAGCAAGGGAGTAGAGTGGACATGAAGAGGAACCTGGAACTCATCGAAGATGTTGTAGCCAAGGAAAGCATCATGGCCACCGTGGTGAACTCGTCACCATGACACAGAGGAATTAGTCAACGCCGAGGGACGGCAGGGCCTACAACTGCACATGACGCCACTGCCAGCACAGCGGCAGCACCACTAGAGCCAGAACGGTCGCCACCTCCTTCGGAAATATGAATAGAAGCCATGCATACATAGGCAAATGCACTACTAAAAATAATAAGACATGTCGAGACATCGTAGTAGTTTTCATAGACTGGGGTGCCATGAGACTACGGTAGAGACGTGGGGTAACGGGATAGCGTAGTAAACACAGAACACGGGATTTACCCAGGTTCGGTACGTCGCGACAGTACGGCGTACCTACTCCTGCACTTCTCACTATGAGGGACTAAAGCCCGTATAATAAGGTTACAATGTAAGGGAATAGATCTAGCTACTCGTCGAGGATGAACTTCCCGGCGAGTTGCGCAAAGCTTAAGCTAGAACCTAGAACCTTGGAACTAAAGGAACTTATTGAACTTATTTAACTTATGAAATCTATCTCCCGTCCGGCTTTATATAATAGCCGGATTAGGGCTTACAGAACCAGAAACCTAGAAGACTACGTTTAGCTTGTAACTTGGAAAGTAAGGAATCCGTCTTCTCCTCCAAGCCAGATCACGCGGGCCGTGATCCGGGTTCTTCTAGAATCCGGCTTCTACGCGTTGGACTACTGGGCCGCCCAATGGACTTAAGTCCATTACCTTGCAGGCCACCCTGGTAGTCCAGCTCTTTTGTCTACCATCTTCTATACCCCTATTCGGTATATATCCGACAGTAGCCCCCAGGAAGGATCAAAACTCTGAAACTCCGCCTTTCGTCAAATACATTTTGTCCGGGAAACTTGATTCAGCAGTCTTGATTCTTTCTTCTTTCCTTTTAAAGGAGATGGTAACATAAAACTCGGAACTATGAAAATCCGGCTTTTCTTCTCGCGATCCTTCGCGGAAAAGGAACACGTGACATCAGCGCTTTAATCATGCTGACACAAGCGCCGCTTGGTTTCACGCGGGAAACCCTGCAACGTATCTCTGACAGATTCTCACGAGAAACGAGGAGATAGCCATCATTCCTCTGTCGTTCCGTTTCCCGGATTTTCCGGCGAGCGACACGCGTCGGACATCCAACGGTCAAAAGAGCCGTTGGCGCGTATCTAGAGGGTTTTTAGGCTATAAATAGCCGTCTCCTTCCTCCTCATCAACCTTCTTCACTCCCTCACTGCCTTCACCATTGGTGCGAACGCGAGCTCGAGAGTAAGAACAATTTCCTGCCCCGACGAGCCCTTCCCACGCCGGAACGCACCAACGCCACCGAGAAAGATGGCATCTCCGCAATCATCGCCAGTTCGCGCCTCCGTCGACGAGCTCCTGAACGATCTAGATCCCCAACTTGGGTCGCCCAAGCGCGCCGGCGGCGAGCTGGAAAAAACTACGGCGTCCACAGCGGGCGGAGGAAACGTCTCCGCCACCACGGAAGCTGCGGGACCAAGCACCGCATCAACCCCGCCGTTCGCTCCCGAAACGGCGGAGGAAAAGGTGGAGCTCCTCGACGAGCAGCTTGCCGCCGCGAAGGCCGCCACCACCGCCGCCGCTGGAGGAGATGAAGAAGAGGAAACTGCAGGCAACTGGATTGCCTGCAGTCTTCCCCGGCTCTTCTTCCCAACTTGGAGAAGGAAGGCCTGGTTTTGAAGAAGAAATGGCGGCTCCCGGAAGAGGAGACCGAGCCCGCGCCGCAAGAGGGCGAAAGGGTGCTTCTCGCCTCCCACCTTCTGCGAGGTATGGGGCTTCCCCTTCTTCTTTCTTCCTCCAAGTTCTAGCTCACTACAACATCCAACCTCATAATCTCCCTCCCAATTCCATTCTGTATATGGCCGGCTTCCAGGCCTTATTCGAGGGTTACCTAGGAATAGAGCCTAGGTTAGATTTTTGGTTGTACTGCTTTGGGGTTAAGCGTAACTCTTCGGAGGGCGCACTCCCAAATTGCGGAACCATTTCCTTTACTCTTCGGAGATTCCGAGAGGATTGGTTCCCCAAAATAAAAACCTCGGAATCCGTCAAATTCTGGACGGGTTCCTTCTTTTATCACCCCGACGTGCCTTTTCCTAAAAAAGCCGTCGGGGTTCCACCTTTTGTGAACTCCGCCGCTGTTCCCCAGGATAACTGGGTTACAGAGGCCGTCCAGGTTCTGCCTCCAGATCTACTAAGGATCAAGAGGCGCATCGCCAAACTCACTTCCTCCA
Source organism: Alopecurus myosuroides (assembly GCA_028641055.1). NCBI lineage: Eukaryota > Viridiplantae > Streptophyta > Magnoliopsida > Poales > Poaceae > Alopecurus > Alopecurus myosuroides. Next base: position 16,386 of record JAPCYS010003143.1, read on the forward strand.
AACCTCCTTTGACCGGAATGGACACGGTCTTTTGCTGGCTGAATAGGCGGATTCAGCCACTGGCAAACCACGGAGGCCGTCTCCTGTGTGAATACACAGGAGCCAAGGATCCAATGCGGACATCCGACAAGGATTGGCCCGCAAAGGAGCTCAGGCGGCGCATCAATCAGTTGGTCGCTTCACGCGATCAATACACGGAGAGTCGGCCAATGTACACGGCCGACAACCCCGCGCCTAAGGTAAATTTCCCGGTATTTAGGTATAATATTACTTCCTGGAAAATCTACCTTTCGATTCTGATTGGTTTTTTCCAACAGCTTGTGGATCTTCCAGACTCGGAGTTAGCCTCCGAGGCCGAGCTGGATGCGCTGCGTACCGCCACTACTGGTGGGCGCAAACGTAAGAAGATAATTTCTTCGGATGAAATTATCGACCTTGACGGAATCCCCGTCGCCACGTCCAGGTTATTTTCTTCCGGGTTTTTTCTTTTATGGGATCATTTTCGTCCATCTTCGGTGTTTTAACATTTTCCGGGTTTTCGGTTTTTAGCTTGCCCCCCTCCACCTTGAAGCCGAGGAAGTTGAAGAAGCTCAAAGCTGCTTCCAACCGAGGCAGCCAACCATCTCCCGCCGTCGCCCCGGATACGCCGCAGTCAATGGCGGAAGAACTTACTGCCACCACCACCACCAAGCCCCCAGAGCCCAGCCAGCCCGTTGTGCCCGAGTCGGACACGAGGGAAAGGGCGGCTCCAGAGGTGGGGAAATCTTCTCGGACATTCGACGAGGAAATCCCCACCTTTGACAAGGATTTTAAGGCTATAAATGACGGCTTGAACGCGGCCGAAAATCATTTCGCGGAATACGCGAAGGAATTCCGGGAAAACTTAGCAGGTTTGCAACGCATGAGCCAGGTATGTAACTCTAGCCCCCAAGCATTAAACAAAATGCATGCTTTTTTGCTTTGATGTTTTTTATTAACCATACTTTTCCTTGGTGTGTTTCAGCAAACCTCCGAGGCCATAAACCTTGAAGTTTTCAGGAAGCTCACTATCAAGAATAAAGAAGTTCGAAGTCTTCTTTCTATTCTTGAGGAGAGAGAGGCGGAGCTGGAATCGTCTCAGCTCGCTTTGACGGAAACAAAAGGTAGGCTTTTTTGTTTTGAAATTTCCGATTTAAGACTTTGTCTAAGTTTTTTCCCGAGGAAATCGATCAACTCGGATTTTCCCTTGCTTTTCAGCTGCTTTAGCTGAAGCTAAACAAGCAGCGGAAGATTCCGGCAACGCCGAGATTCTCCGCAATGAGAACATTGAGCTTCACAAGAATCTTGTGAAGGCTCAACAAGACCTGGAAGCCAGCAATCTGGCCCTTGGAGTGGCTAACTCCAAGGCTTCCGAGCAGGCGGAGAAAGACAAATCCACCATCCAGGATTTGACTGAAGCTCTGAACCTTCGCCTGGAGGAAGTTTCCGAGATCGATAAACTCATCGGTAAATTTTTTACCCTTGTCTTCATCTTTCCATGTTTTGCTTTCTCTGTTTGTCTCATTAACCCTTTTGTATGCTTTATCGGATCAAACAGGAGACACCCCAGATGGCACTCGGGCTGCAGGCATCCGAGCTTTCGGGGAGACATGGAACTTGATGAAGGCTGCTGCAACGCAGCTAGTAGGCAAGTTTCTTCCCGAAAAATCTGGGGAATGCTCGGAGGTTGAAAAACTTCCGGGTATCATCATGGAGGTGGCGGAGTCCAAGGAGTCTGTTCTCCGCTCCGCTGCACGGGGTGGTGCGCGTATGGCCTTAGGCCTTATGCGCATGCACTACCCTAGTGCCAAATCCTGGCGTGTGGCCACCGGCGTCCCTCAGGGATACACGGATGCGCAACGATCCACCATCTTTGGTGAAGTTAAGGGCCACGCCACCCAGATTGCCGCCATGGTAAATGTCGGCGTCCACTATCCAGAAGAAGAAGCTCCTCCAATTCCCGATGAAGAAAGCAGCGAGGAGGAGTCGGATTCTTGAAGGGTTACCTGGAACCTGGATAGAAAATTTAGACAATAGGAGCATTACTGTTCTTTCATTTGTAATCCAAAATGTAATGCTTCTTATGTATTAATGAAAATTCCGTCTTTTGCAGTTTAAACTATGAAATTACTTTGCAAGTTGTTTGTATTTTACCATTCCTTTATCTTCTAAGTTCTCTGGTGTATATGCTTTAACTGTCCTTAGTGTTTGAAATGGCTCAAATAGCATTATGAATCGTTATGCCGAGTAACTGGGGACGAACCAAGCAGTTTTGAAACTCGGAAACATGAATCATGCTAAAGGCATTTTTACTAACTAGTTCCAGTAACCCAGCGTACGCACAATCAGATAAGACTTAGAGAAACAAGGAAAGTTTTAAGTGAAACTTGGGCACGCAGGCAATTCAAGTTTCCTTTAGCCGTTAAAAGGCTGAAAAATCATTCAGTTATGTAACACCGAGTACGCAAGCACAATTCGGGTTAACGTTGAGAATTTTGTAAGATCATTGGGAAATAGATGAGGCGGAAACACTTTGCATTTATAAGAAATATGGATGACAGCATTCCGACAACTTTATTTCATGATCTCAAAAGATGTTTACATAGATTTGAACTAAGTACAGAAAGGGACATAACTTGCTAGACGTTCCCAGGCTTCCGCAATCCACTTGACCTTGTCGAACTTCTCCAGCAGTTTGTGAAATGGTAAGGTTTTAGCCCCCAGCCAAGTAAGAAATCTTTTTATGGCTGTGGCGAAACCCGGCAATTCTGGGACATCTTCTTCACGCGTAAGTTCTGAGATGTTCGAGATTGCCTTAAACTTTTCCGGGTTAACTTCTATTCCTCTGTGAGAAACGATGAAACCCAGAAGTTTTCCTGAGGGAACCCCGAATACGCACTTAGATGGATTCAACTTCATCTTGCAAGTGCGCAAGTTTTCGAAGGTTTCTCGCAAATCCTCAAGGAGTGTATCTTTTTCCTTGGTTACGACAGCAATATCGTCCACGTAAACACGGACGTTTTTTCCAATCTGACTATGCAAACAACGTTGCATGCAACGCTGGTAGGTTGCACCTGCGTTCTTCAGGCCAAAAGGCATGGTTACGTAGTAATACGTCCCGTATGGAGTTATAAAAGAAGTCTTGATTTGATCTTCCTTTTTCATGCGTATTTGGTGGTACCCGGAGTATGCATCCAAAAAGCATAAAAGCTCAGAGCCTGCAGTGGCGTCTATTATTTGATCGATCCACGGCAGCGCAAACCTATCTTTCGGACATAACTTGTTCAATCCTGTGTAATCTATACACATTCTGAGGGCAGTTGTGTCTTTCTTCGGTACTAATACCGGATTTGCGGACCAGTCAGTATGGATCACCTCCTTGATGAAATCCGCTGCTAAAAGCCGGATAATTTCCTTGCCAATAGCCTTCCGTGTTCTTCCGTCAAATCGACGGAGACCTTGTTTGACGGGTTTTGATCCGGGAATAACCTTGAGTTGGTGCAGCAAGTTCCCTGGGTACGCCTGGCATGTCAGCTGGACACCAAGCAAAAATGTCCCAGTTCTCACGGAGGAACTTGATGAGCTCGCCTTCCTATTTGTCAGTCATCCCAGTCCCTACAACGACGAATTTTGTCGGATCTTTGGGATCTAGGATTACCTGTCTTGTATTCTCGGATGCCTTGAAGCTATCTGTTGGCTTCCGAGTTTCTTTTCCTGCCGGCATTTCTTTCGGCGATACCTCCTTGGCTAACTCCTTCAGTTCTTCCTGAGCTATAACTCTCTGAGCGCAAAGGGCGTTTTGCTTCTCCAACTCGTTTGCCAGCTTGAAATCACCAGCAATGGTGATTACTCCTCCTTTGGGTCCTGGCATTTTCAGCTTGTTGTAGATATAGCAAGATCTTGCCATAAACTTGGCGAAAGCCGGACGTCCGAGTATTGCGTGATACACGCTCTCGAACGGCACAACTTCGAAGGATACTTTTTCCTGCCGGAAGTGATCTTTATCCGAAGGTGACATCTAGGGAAATTTCTCCTAGGGATCGTGCTTGCCTGCCAGGAACGATGCCATGGAAGCGTATATTGCTGTAGTTGAGCTGGGACTCGGATATCTTCAAGTGCTTCAGTGTATCCAGGTACATTATATTGATGCTGGATCCTCCGTCCATCAGCACTCTTCTTAGCCTAGTGTTTTGAACAATAGGGCTTACAACAAGAGCTTGTGTGCCGGGTTCAGGGATATTTCCGGGATGATCAGACTGATCCCAGATTATCGGTGTGTTGGAATACTTCAAGAATTTTGGGGTTGCAGGAACAACCGCGTTTATTTCTCGAAGTGTCCTTTTGGCCACCTTTGCTGACGGGGTTGCTAGGAAAGTCAGCATTGCTTCTCCGTCAACTCTCGGAAATTTGGGTTCGCCTTTTCGCTGTTGTTCCTGGATTTTATCATCAGTGTCCGATTCACTGTCTTCTTTTTCAGCTTCTGGCTTTTGTTTGGCAGGTTTTCTCTTAGAACCCTTCCCTTTGTTTCCGGATCCTGCATTGCCTTTCATATGCTTGTTTAGCCGGCATTGCGCGTTTGTGTGGGTTGGTTTCCCAAACTGAGAGTGGTGGACGCAGGGTTCCGACTTAATTCTTTCCCACTCTTCAGGAGTGTAATTGATGGGATCCGGACTGCGGCCCTTCCACTTGTTCCCTTTTTCTCCTCCAAAGGCTAAATTGACTTCCTTGGGCTTTGTTGTTGACTCCGGGGTTCCTTTTTATCAGAACGAGGTGTTTTCTTGGCCAGTATCAGTGACTCAATGTTGCCTCCTCTTGCTCTGATATCGTCTTCGGCTGCAGCATGCTCATTAGCGGTTGTAAGCATAGATCCGAGATCTTTGTGCTTTTTAGAGCCAACCATGAACGGTACAAGTCCGGGTTTTAGGCCATTGACGAAAGCATGCATTGCTTGTACGTCAGTTACCCCAGAGCAACTATTCTTCATTGCAGTCCATCTGGAGATGAAATCCACGTATGGTTCGTCTTCAAATTGGGTGCAACGGTTCAGCTGGTTGATGCTATTTGGGCGTTTGTATGTTCCTCGAAAATGCTGAGTAAATACTCTCGCCATATCATCCCAACTGTCGACAGTTCTTGATGGTAAACCATTAATCCAATCTCTGGCTCCGTCTAGCAACATTAGGGGAAGAAACTTGACAGCTTCCAGGTCTGTCCCGTTGTTGATCTGGACGGCTGTGTAATAATCTGAAAGCCAGGTATCCGGGTTTGTACTGCCGGTATATTTTTGGTAGGTTGGACCAACTTTGGCAAAGCCAGAGTGCAGGGTTATCCTTCGGATCCTGTCAGTGAAACACTTAGGACCAAAGTATAGATCATCCTTTTCTGCTCTGTCAATATGCGCAGAATATCTCCCGGCTGAATGGACAGAAGGGGATCTACTCCTTTCTTTTCCATTGTTACGCGGACGCGTTTTTCCGAGGTTATCTCTATCTCTTCCGTTGTCACGCCCTCTGGGATTAGGTGGAGTCCTGCTCCTGTACCTTTCCTTATCTTTGGGCGGTGTCCGAGATCTTTCACGCCTGTGAGGTGTATCGTATCTTCCAGCTTTTTTCAGCTGGGTTTCTCGGAGGTGGCATTATTTTGCCGTCGTTCCGGTGTTTGTCTTCCCGATCGTGTGGTTTATATCCATCTTTTGGGAGATGAGGTCCGGTTCTAGACGCTGCGTCCCGGTTGTCGGGTTTTTCTTGTCTTTTCTCGGGTCCTCTTTTTTATCCGAATCTCCGGGTTCTTCCGGTCCAGGTGCTCCAGCAGCACAAGTAACAGTTTTGCAGAGGGCGGAATTATCATGCAGCCTCCCAGATCGCTCTTGTCCTCGCTGTTGCTGCTGTAATGCTTTTCCTAGGAAGGCATACACCCCTTGGAGTTTTTCCCCGTTGGAGTACAGATCATTGTTCAAGATGGCGAACGCTGCTTCCGCATTTTCAGCTGCGGTTTTGTATATTGGTTCGCCCTTAGCATCTTTGCCGTTTAACTGCTTTTGCCAAGATGGGTTATAGAACCTTTCTTTCGGCGGCAGTTCTTCCGGTTTTGTAATTCCGGGTAACCTTGTAGGTTTTAAGACAGATCTGTGCTTTCTCTCGTACTCCTCAATTTCTTCCTTCATAATTTTGATGTCATTATGGGTTTGTTGGAGGTGTTGCCGAGATCTAAGCAGTTGTTGCTGTTGCCGTTGGAAAGCTTGTCTCCTGGCTTCCAGCATCTCAGGGGGTTCATTGGGTCCCCTGGAGTTTGTAATAGTTCTTGCTCTTCCAGTTCTGTCATTGGCGGAGGAGCAGTGATTTCCTTAGATTTCTTTTCCGTAGGCTTTGTGCCACTAATATCTCCAACCTCCAGGTTTTCATCAGCGAGATCAGCTGACTTTTTCTTCCGGAGTTTGTACTGGAGTTTTTTAGAAGCACGGTGCTTTTTCTTGGAAGAGGGAGGTTTTTTGACAGGTTCATCCTCTGTCATCTCCTTGACATTAGGAAATATCGGAGAAGTTTCTCCGTCTTCCCTCTCCTCTGCTGGCGGAGGGGTTTTAGGGCTTTCCTGGCTATCGGCACCCGTTGTATCGGCTGGTTTTGCCATTAGCACTTCATGGAATCCCTCTTGAAAGGACTTAACTTTTCTTACGAAGGCATCATCATCTTCGTCTTCGGAGAAGTTATCCGATCCGGTTTCCGACTCCAATCTCGCCTCAATGGCGGCGAGCACGGACTCTGTTTCCGAGTTCATCGTCTGGTTGACGGATGTCGGATCTTCCGTCTCTGTGACGGGTATTGGTTCTTCCGTCTCTGTGACGGGTGTATCGTTGTCTGCCTCTTGCACGGGATTTCCGTCATCCGTGTTTTCGGCGATCTCGGATTGCACCATGCCGATAAAGTGCGTATCACTGTTTTGTCGGCGATCTGAGCAAAATCCGGCATCGTAGTCGTCTTCGACTGGGTATAGGGCGGGTGGGAGATAATTGCTTTCACCGCAAAACCCCATTGCTTCCGCGGTTAATCCGATAAAGATATTAGCAGATCCAATCGGTAAAACGCAGGCACTTACCAGATGGTTTTGCGCCGGGATGTAGGATCCGTTGTCGAGGAAGCGCCCGACGTCGTTGTCGAATTCCAAGCTTCCGACAGTGATCGATCTTCCGATTCCGCCTAATATCCCAGATCGGAACTTCACGCCTGACGTCGTTTGCCCCACGGTGGGCGCCAACTGTCGAGACATCGTAGTAGTTTTCATAGACTGGGGTGCCATGAGACTACGGTAGAGACGTGGCGTAACGGGATAGCGTAGTAAACACAGAACACGGGATTTACCCAGGTTCGGTACGTCGCGACAGTACGGCGTACCTACTCCTGCACTTCTCACTATGAGGGACTAAAGCCCGTATAATAAGGTTACAATGTAAGGGAATAGATCTAGCTACTCGTCGAGGATGAACTTCCCGGCGAGTTGCGCAAAGCTTAAGCTAGAACCTAGAACCTTGGAACTAAAGGAACTTATTGAACTTATTTAACTTATGAAATCTATCTCCCGTCCGGCTTTATATAATAGCCGGATTAGGGCTTACAGAACCAGAAACCTAGAAGACTACGTTTAGCTTGTAACTTGGAAAGTAAGGAATCCGTCTTCTCCTCCAAGCCAGATCACGCGGGCCGTGATCCGGGTTCTTCTAGAATCCGGCTTCTACGCGTTGGACTACTGGGCCGCCCAATGGACTTAAGTCCATTACCTTGCAGGCCACCCTGGTAGTCCAGCTCTTTTGTCTACCATCTTCTATACCCCTATTCGGTATATATCCGACAAGACACATCTAGAAAAACAAGAAAATCGCCACCTACAAGAATTGTCCTCAAGGAATGCTTTATACATAAGCATATGAACCGGGAGAAGATGATTGGAGTTTCAATTAAGGAGCTATAGCAGCTCATGAGGCACATCTATAATGGCAAACATAGCTAGCATCCTAGTAAACAAGATTGACGCATGAACACTCACATTCCACACATCATACTTCCAAAAAATAATAAATTGGCGTCTCAACATACAAATCAGATGCAATGGACATCGTATAAGCCATTTAATCACATTTTGACATTAGAAATCAACAACAATCTGGAAGCAGTTAAATCCATGGTATACCTGCTGCTGGCTTTCAAAGTACCTCAGCTAGTTGAACATGCTGCATGTACATATCTTCCAGCTCCACGCCAGTAAGCAGCAAGACCATCACGGCGCAGGGGAAACACCAACAACAGAACAGAGAGTCCAGACTGTTTCCAGAATCGATGACGTGAATAGGAATCCCATCATTGGGCAGACGAGTTGTGCATGCAATTAGCGGTCTTGCTGGAGAATCCATGTAATTAGCAGATGCTCTGTAAGTAGGATAAAAACAAAATTAGTGTTCCCTAGAGTCAACTATATGTGCAGGGAGTTGTATCAAGATGTGATACAGAAAGAGGCAACCAACAAACTTGCAGCATGCCTAGCACTGGCGCCGCCTCCCCTGAAGATCCCCTTGACCCAGTCTAGCGTGAGTGCTCGGCATGTCCTCGCCTTGCCCTGCCCGCAGCCAATAGAGGCTTCTGTTCGAGAGCAGAGGAGCATTGTTCCAGTCGAACTCGATAGCCTGAAATGCAGTTTCCACTCTGCTGTTATGATGATTCTCTCCATGTAATATCATCTAAGTAGCATTGTTTTAGTTTTTTTTTTTGTACTCCACTGCTGCTTTCAAGAACAAAAAATGATTGTTACATGCACATACACATTCACTACTAAGAAGTCCTTTCTTCTGAAAAGCAACATCACCTCTTGATTTGGCCTCAGGTGACACCCGCATGACAAAAGGATGTATCTATTCATTTCGAGGACAACATGTTCCCAGAAACAATGTTCCACATGCAATCCGTTGGACATGAACCGAAAGAACATTGAGACTCACAAGTCGTTGGCACGTTTTGCATTTGTTTCTCGGGCTAATAGTTCAGAAATTTCCCAAGTGAATTTCAGACAAAAAAGAAATTGCAAACACGTAATAATCTTATCCCATCAAGATATGACTGAACAAAAAAGAAAATGCATTGGAACAGCAGAACCACAATTGCTAAAACTCAGGATGGTTGCTTAACTTAGCACCAAGAGCAGAAGGAACACTGAGTTGTTCAAACTTGATTTATAAATTCAAAAATAAGAAAAGAAATAAACTTCCTCCCATACGGACACCCAACAATAGAAACTAGTGAAGGCATTAATCCTAGAATTAGCTCTTAGGCCAGATAAACACTTTCATGCAACATGTCCCGCGGGCTCAGAGTCGAGCTACAGGAAACTTACCATTTGGCCGTCCCTCCAGCTTCCAACTTGTGTGCACCTACTGGCGGCCTCTCATTCCGTCCTTCCTCCTCCTTGCCCTTGACAAGAATAACACATGGTCAGCACCACCCCTAATATAGCATCGTCTCAAGGATGTTGCAGCTTATCAGCTAAAAAAGATTTAAATTAACCACCACAAAGTCTCAAGGTTCCAGCAGCATAGCGATATACACCCACTGACGCAATTACAACAATAACATATGGATATCAGCTAGAAGCTAAATCTAACTCTTCCTAATCATAAATATCACATAGAAAGAACAAAATCAAACTCCTTAAATATCATACATCGTCTCACCATGGGGATGCCAGCTAGCTAAATCGAACCCCTCCGGGTCCTAAATATCAGAGAAATAAACAAAACAAGAAATACAACATGAACACCGAAGCATTACACCGATACTAAAAAACAATCTACAAACAGACTCGCCATTCTCCCATGGGAACACACAGAGGCACTTACAAGGACGAGGCAGAAAAAATACACCAGTTTCTATGAAGTTCAGCCGTTCGAACTAACAAACAAATGTCCCTACAATAGGACCCCCTAAACCGTGCCACGATGGTCATGATATCACACACAGAAAGTAGAAGGGAGAATCGTATACTCACATTAACTGTCGCAGGTGAAAGATGAATTAGTCACAATGCAAGCACGACAACATGGGAACATCTCAACGGACACTGCAGCGTCCCATGCTCCCAGGCTAAACATCAGTATAAGACATCATAAAATTCATCTTCTCGGGGTACAAGGTAAAATTGCTACAACCGAGGAGAAGCACATACACACCTAAACCATCACATGGCATCGGGGAAGGGGATAAAGGAGGAAGTATTCGAAATGCAAGTACGAGAGCATGAGAAGAAGCTATCAACAACGTCCTTTGCTCCCAGGCTTCCAGAGCTTGCAAGGAACACCAAATATCTGTAGATAGGAATAAGTAGAAGACATCAGCAAATTCATGTTCTCAGGGTAAAAAGTAAATTGGTACAATTTAGGACATGCATGCAAAGATCAAGCGTAGCCCCGTTTTATTCATTAAAGTTGTGAGGTCCTTAAGATGCAACTTTGCATTCATCACATGATCAAAGATTTAAAGACGGTTAACAAGTGCTGACCACAAATAAAATGCAACAAAGGTCAACATGCAGCCACCAAACATGCAATAGGCAAATTGTTTTTGCATTCTTATCAACTACTACTAACTAATATGATTTACTTCTCAGGAAGAAAACCTGAGCAACATCTAAAATGACCAGATCCTAAGCATGATTCAAATAACAATGTCATTCTATAACAAAATATACTAAGGGAACAATTAGCAAATAACTTAGAAAACACCAACTATCTACAAGATCGGCATGTAAAATCCAAAAACAATGGATACAAATCCACCAGAAAAGAAGACACTTTTCATCCATAGCGATCAGGAATAACATTGTGACCCAATTATCACTTCAGAAAGCCTACAAATTCCAGCAAGTAGCATTCACCGCGTGAAACACACATATTTGACATATGAGCTAGCTAGATACTAAAAAGAAAAGTAACTAACGTTTTAGCACAGCTCACAATTATCACCTAGATAGAGAACCAGCCACTAAATAAGAAAACATTCAGTGGGATGTCCAAGTAATATAGAAAGGAAGGCTCACCAGCCAGTACCAGCCTCGAAGACCAACAGCTTTCTTGGCAACACCTTGCAGGCACGGTGACAATGACTTTGGTGTGCCGATGAAGCACAATGAGACAACATCCACGAAGAGAACATGTCGGTACCCATCATCATGCCGCTATGCTGGCCTAAACCCTCCCTGGTGGCACAAAACTTTATCAATACAAGACCACCTCAATACAAGGAATATGGTATATGATTGACTCTCAGCAGCAGAAAACAAAAAATAGGTAAAGTAAGTACCGCATGCCTTCAGGTTATCATTTTAGCTAGAAGTTGACATGTAGATCTGCATGGGCCGCGTCTTCAGTAGCACATAGAATGGCCCTTCATAGGATCAGAAACGGGTCCTGCGAGGAGAACAAACCAAGTTGCGGTCAAAGCGGCATCAAGGGGGGTAAGAAGAATCATACAGCTCGTTAACACATATAGTAAACTTGTGAGGCTGAGACGACGTGCAGTGGCGGACCCACCATAGGGGCAAGCAGGGGCGGTCGCCCCGGGTCTCTCGCCGTGGAGGAGGATACCCCTATACCACCCCATCTGTCTTATGTCGATCTGAACTAATCGGGGCGAGGCGATGCAATGGACAAGTTTATGTCTCCTATGTGGAAGAGGTATGTGCATAGGAGGAAGAAAAGAATACTAGGCTAGACTCATGGGCTTTAAGTGAGATAAAAGGCCCATAGTGGCCCTCCACGCACGCACAGATCGACCAGATCGCGCGTAGGTCGTTCCCCGCACAGGTCGCAACCACTGCTCCGTCTCTCTCGACCAGACCAGACTAGGCTAGACTAACTTACTTGTATTGTACAGTACCGGAAAAAAAGCTCAGTTTTGCTATGAAAATTGATGTTGCGGGACACATCAGAAGCTAATGTATTTAATCTAGCAGATGTGATTACCGATCCTGATATCCGGAGGACACTTCAGAAGCTAATATTAGTAGTTCCCAAGATTTGTTTTTTCATATTTTTCATGTTTTTAGTTGTTGTTTCTTATCTTGAAAAAAAAATCTTGTGAAAACCGTTTCTTTTGTAGAGTACTCTTCCCTTTATGCTTCAATTATTTATTTTAAATTGTTCGCCCCGGCAAACATAAATTCTTGAGTCCGCCACTGACGACATGGTTTTCATGTCATGTGTCGCTGGCATGAGTAAAACAGAGAAAAAAATAGCACCAAAGTAGTAGTAGAACTACCCAGGAACATGGCTGGTAAGGTTACCCATGCTGGTTGTGGCCGATTATATAAGATCAGTTCCCGTAGCACGTAGGGTTGCCGATGTGGTGCCACAACAGCAGCGGGATCAAGGGCATATTACTAGTATAAAACATGGGTGGTGTTTGTGCAAAATTTTCTAGAACCATAGGTTTCATATTACTAGCAGTTGATGTTCAAGACTCAAGATCTAGCACTAAAGAGTTAATTTTCAAGATTTATTAGCACTAAACATGCGTGGTTATTGCCTCTGAAATATGGAGGTTTGGTGGAAAGCTATGTGCATAAATCAATAGTAGGCAGTGAACTCAACCTCAAAAAAATCAATCTTGCTTGAATTGGATTTGTCTTTCGACTTGGAGATGTCCCAACCGGTGAGAGAAATGGTCGGTTGGAACTTACGGAGCAGGGAGCAATGAGAGAAGTTGAGGACGGCCAGTGACAAGCGGAAGCTTGGGGACAACCGGTAGCAGCAGCAGCACGCCATGGATGGCCGGCCAGGGCGGGGAAGGACCAAACAGGGCCGACAACTCATCCAGGGAGACAAGCCGTCCCTGTGGCGCGACGTGGATGATTTCCGTCCGTTTGTGACGGCAGGGGCCTGTTGCGCTAACTCCGAAACCCTATGACACGCTCGTGCCGCAGTCCAGACAGCTCAATAGAGCACAGCGTTGCACGCATGTGCCAGCAAACCAGCCAGCCGCGACGCCGTGGTTCCCGGCAGCGGCGCCTCCACCCTCGGCAATGTCGGGGTGACAGCCTCGATCTGCCCTCCGGTTCCACCTGCGGGTCGGTCCTCTTGGACTCCGACTAGCTGCAACTAGTGTGCGGGCAGCCAGAAGGCTAGCAACACCAACTGTTGTTAAAGTTTATGCACCCGCCCCTACAAAACACGAAGGTAAAATGGATTAATCATTTACATATGTCCAGATCATCAGAACTGCATATAGTAGAAACAAAAGTATGTGTACTCCGTACTTCTAAAGGGCGTGAAGGATTAGGTCCATAAATTGATTTAGTTCAGAATTGAGATAAGGAAACAACTCGAGGCTGACTCTGAGGCGTTGTTGTTTAAACGCAGCACACATAGTTGAGAAGAAGTTGAAGATGGAACCAAATCCGTCCCGATCGAGTCGCAAACTATGTCACAACACCATGTAATTCTCTTCCCAAGGAAGCTATGTACATCACATACAGAGACGTAACAACTGGGTTTGTGATGTTGCTCGCATGACAAACAAATAAAAGCACAGTTTGGAGTAATAGCAAGGACCAGTTTGAGCGCTAAATGGTAGCTCGTGCATGACTAGCTAGCCCTTTACCAGCAAGCAAGCAAAGTTGTTCCATTCCATAGGCATATTTAATTTATTTGTCAAGCTAGTTACTAGCGACACGCTAAGGAGGCACATGATGAGTAGTCATGCATTCAGCTGTGAGTGAGTGATCCGGCAAGAGAGAAGAGCAGAAGGAGGGGAAGAAAGGGACCTCTCTTCTGGCCGTTCAGGCGAACAACAAGTCCAAGCGAAACAACAACAGTATGGTGGGATGCCCTCCCCCTCCTCCTCGTTATCTTCAGGGGCGGGTGCGGGGGCAGGAGCTCATCCCTTTATGCGTAGAGCTGCGCGCATGGGACCAGCAGCAGCAGCTGTAGCTCCTCCTCGTTAATGTGCACGCGCAGGAGCATGACGGCGGAGGTCATCCATCTCCAGTGTTGCTTGGGCTGGCAACGGATGAGGCGCATGAGCCGTGGTCGATCTGATGGGATGGGGGAAAAGGCGATGGTGAGCGGCGGGCTAGGGTGGCCGGCGGCGGCTAGAGGAGAGGGGGCACGTACCAGATCGACGGCAAGGTGATGATCCCGGTCGGTGACGTCGTATTCGTCCTCAGCCGCCGCCGGCAACAAAGGCGGCGCAGCTGGTACCGCCATTGGCGAGGCGGCGACCTGGATGGCTGGATCGCGTGGGAGGGAGGAGAGGCGCCGCGGGGAGGGGATCCATGTGGGGAGGAGAAGATAAAGGGAATCGAGGGAGAGGTTGTGGTTGTGTGGGTCTCGATGCGTCCGGATGGTGCGTGTTCCCAGCCAAAGTGTCGTGCCCGTGCCTGAGGTGTTTGGTTTTCTCGGGAGACGTTGGATTCACTTACAGATGGACGGTTCCTATTGCGTCCAACGCACTGGTCGGCGTGAAGTCGTCTCATTGGCCGATCAGAGGATGCGAAACGACGACGAGCCCCTCGCTTTTTTTTGGGCGAAAACATCGAGTCGTCCAGCGCACCAACTCTACTAAATACTTTCAACAAACCATATAGTACTCTTGATCTAGCTAGCAAACCATAATCTTCCAAAAGCGACTTGATTGGAACTCGTATGGCTCTCTAGAAAGAGTATCAATGTTGAAATATTTATACGCTCGTGTATCCTAGCATGTCTCCACGCCCACGACACGACACATGAAATGGTAGCTAATTAATAGCTATTACATCATGCATAAACTAACAACCACTATGATGGGACGATATATCATATGTAATAACTATCACATCATGACATATATATAGCCCCAAAACAAAAACATTGCACTATAGCCACCAAGAACGGGTGGGAAAACACATCGGAACAATAATTTCTCGTGACATCTCTCTATATCCAAATTGAATAAGCCGGAAGACACCAAGCCAACTTCTCCTTAATCATTTGTCTGCGATCACCAGCTGTGAATATTGTGGGTGAAACACTGAAAAAAAATATCGTGCTATAACCTCGAAAAATTTGGCGGGAAAACACAAATATGAAAAGAGGGCGGGAAGGCACCTAAAAAAAGGTGATGTAGCCCCGAAATGGAGAGGAAAATGCCAAATCACGTCCCACTATTTGTCGCGCATGATTGTCCTCGGCGCAAAAGGCTCTAAAAGTTTTCTTATGGGTGTTATCACTTCTCGCCTTTTATTGTATCTGGCATAAATAATAACATGCACCAGGGCGTGATGTCCACCTCGCCGAAGGCAACTAGTTCATAGTAATGCGCAAACAAACAAGCTACAAACCAACACGGCAATAGAAAACTTGAGCTGAGATGCTAGAATTTCGGATCTCCGATGAGAACCTTGATACACCCAAGGAGGGAAGACCGCCTGAAGAAACCAAGGAGAATATGGAAGACACCAAACATAAGAGCATCTCCAACAGAGGCGCTAAACTGGCGCAGCGCGGGGGAAAACTGTCGGTTTAGCACGCGCCCTGTCGGGCCGCACATTACCGTGTGGTGTTGCGCGCGCGGCACTAAAACACAGCGCACGGCGCGTGTCCAACCACCAGAAATTTCATCGCGCCTTCTCGTGTCCTCCCCCCTCCCGGCTTCTCCTCTCCTCTCCCCACCGCTTTAGCGCCACAACCATCGGCGCGCCGCCATGTCGCCGCGCCCGAGTAGCAGTGGCGGCTACCGCGGGATCCGCCTACCGCCCGACGGCACGTTCACCGCCGAGATCCGCATCGACACCGGCCGGAGGAGCAACCTCAGGGTGTTCCCGATGGCGATCGACTCTGCCCGCGCGTACAACGTGGATGCTTAGAGGATCGGCCTCCTTCACGGGCGACTGAACTTCCCTAACGTGAGCGGCGGCGCGAGGGAGGCGGAGACGCTTGCGCCGCGGCGGCGGCGGCTCTTCACCGCACTGGACCGCCGCCTCCGCCGGCGTCGTGCATTGCTCGGCCTCGTGCGACAGTGGGAAGAGCGCATCGTCGCGGAGTGGAATGCAAACCACCCACGCCGAGCCGCCGCATAGGAGGAGATCTGGCAGACACGGGTTGCCGAGCGGGCGGATTGGTGGGCAGAGCGCCGAGAAGAAGGGAGGAGAACCGCACCGCCAAGGCGGTTGCGCGTGCAAAACTGGCCTCCTCGAACGCCTGGAAGAACGATGACCCCAGGTGGGCGGCGCTGACGGATGAAATATCCGACACCGACGACTAATCCTCCCTGTCATCGCCGTCCTCCGACGACTGCTTCTCCGAGTCCTCCGACGACGGCGAAGACTAAGTTCATTTTAGTTTAATTTTCATGCAAATTTCGTTTAAACTAGCCGAACTATAGTTTAAATTCGAATGTAAAGTTTAAATTAGCCAAACTATTCGAATGTAAAGTTTAAATTTGGTTCATATATTCTGCTCGCGATGGCATATTTTATGTGTTGTTTGGTTTTCGGGCTTTTCTGGGCACTTTATTTCCTGGTACATGATACCTATTACTTGTCATTCCATGTGACATTTTGTGGCGTGAGTTATTATTTTGTGCTAGGAGATAATTATTATGTGTCATTTCATCATAAGACGTTAGTTGTGTCCTAATTGCATGCTACGCAATACCTATCACCTATGAATTTATGCGGCATTTCTGGTATTCCATAATTATTTTATGCTAGGAGATACTAGCTAACGGTTATTTTATGTGACATTTAGTCGTAGTGCATTACTGTGGCGATTTCCATGCCGGTTGGTAAGGCTCTGTTGGATGACCGAGAGATTGTCTCCTTCAGAGTGTTGTCGTCCGCTCGGGGCGCCTTGAGCCCCGTGTCAACCTCTTTGTCACATCCAAGTTTTTCATCTGTAACGCGTACTCATGCCTTGTCAACATGATGCTCCGAGAGTCCCTCGACCATGTCGTCCATGTTCGTTGTTGGTAGGATGTCGAGAATTTTGTACGGATGTGGGGCCAATGGGTCCATCAAGCATGTTTGATCAGGACCGCGTAGTCGACTGCACCGTCTAGTCAGTCGTCATTCAAGCGGAGAGCAGCGCGGTTTGACCGTCTTCGTCAAGGCACCGCCGGAGTAAACGATGTAGAACCTTACCAAGCCATCTTCAACTTCCTTGGCCATGAACGGAGACCGCCGCCACCAACAAAACCGTTGCATGGACCATCATGATGGACAAGTACCTTACCCATTAGCACGACATGACATGGTTCTCTTCCTGGTAAACAACATGGATCACTTCTTCGCTACCACGCTATACTTCGTCAGTCGACGAGCAGTGGGGACAGAGAAGAGCTGCCACTACCTCGTCTTCTTGGCTACGACATGATGTCATGTATACTATCTATCCAACATATACTATATATCAATATATGTAGATCATGGCTACATCCACACGCTGTTGAGTAGTAGGTAGGTTGGGTGGCTTGGATCTCGGAGTACTTTATCTACGTAGAAGCAAGCAATTCTCATTCGTGATGAATTAAAGAAATAACAAACAAGGAGGTTGAAATTTGAAACAAAAATTAATACCAAAAACAATGACACAAGCTGACACAAAACCGACTCAGCCCACGCCCATCTAACTAGACCTAGCTGGAGTCTGATAAAACAACACACACAAGCACACGACCCAAATCCCCGCGGCCGCACATTATCGCCTGCCATGCAGACGATACCTCTCGTGTGATGTTCTGACTGCCGGGAGCTGGAGCCTCATAGCTGGCCACCATTGAAAATGCCGACACAACAAGGTCACTTGTTTTCAAGACCAACAACGACGCGTCTAGGAGCTATCGCGTCTGTCGCATCTCTAGGAGATGTTTCCTCCTTCTATACCGTCACCGTGACCAGCCCATCTACCTAGGTATGCTCAAACCGCCACTACCGATGGCCCGTCATCTCCCCGTACCACCCCTCCAGACATATGAGTGTTATTTCTTCTTTGGCACCATCATATCTGTCCACCCATCTCCACTCTCTTTCCCTCGTCATCACCTTTAGTGAGGCGGTCGAGACCGCCAGAGCAGCACAGAGTAACCTGTCACCGGGGTGGAGCCACAGCCAGAGCAACAATGGCCATGGCCCCCGGGTGCAATAATGGAATGCAAGCTAACATTTCGTATTGTAGCACTCATGTAGCAACGGTGCATGAAGCTGGCCCGGGGTGCAACAATATCCCGCCTCCGCCGCTGCATATTTACCTTCGCATATGGGAGCATGGATGTCTTATCCTCTCTCCTTGCGACTATTGACGACAACACGAAATGAGACACCAGGAAAGTGCACTCAGCAAGACCGTGATGCGCACATAATGCCGAGAGCCGAGTATGAGGGCAACATTGTTTGTTCCCTCCGACCGGCTTGGTAACTCGCCGTCGCCATTCCGTCCTGAGCGTCGGCGTGGCCCCTTGACGAACTCCCATGATCTACGTTTCCGACATTGGCCTAGACACGGCGATGCCCATGGATAGGAGAAGGCGAGAAGTCATAGAGCGCGTATTCATTTTCTTTCAAATAAACATATACATGGATGCAGCAATGCATGAGGCACACGCTGTAAGTGATTTTTTAAATTTGGAAATTAGAAGGAAAAAAACGACCAATTAAGGTTGGTTTGATGTTTTTATTTGGAATATTAAATAGACAAGCACCTAGGAGCCCAATCATGACACATCGTCGCTGTGCATCTCGATCGTCATTAATTCTTTGAGAAACCTCTCATTTTCCGCATTAATTAATTTTCTTCCTCTTGTTTAATGGAGTATTTATTGTCCTGCTCATGCATGGCCGGGCGTTCACGGATAGCATGCATGCATTGATGCTTGACCACCTCAAGTATTGATGTTGACTATATATACTTCTGCGGGAATTACTTCACGTACGATGAAGTATGTCCGATTTCTGTACGATGGTAAGATGGATGGTTTTGGCACACACAAGTTCGTTGAATAGATGGCTGAGATCAGGTGTCGTATAGAAATCGTACTAATTTCATCGTATGTGTCAATTTTATGACCCCTATTTGTCAATTTTATGACCCCTATAGACGTATTGGCAATAGTCTGAGCTGGCTTTCCTACTA
This sequence comes from Alopecurus myosuroides, assembly GCA_028641055.1. NCBI lineage: Eukaryota > Viridiplantae > Streptophyta > Magnoliopsida > Poales > Poaceae > Alopecurus > Alopecurus myosuroides. The sequence goes on from JAPCYS010003143.1 coordinate 35,545, forward strand.
CAAAATAGCACCCAAATCATATAGTAGCACACGCGTATACCTATGTGACTTCAAGCTGATCTAGCTAGCCCATTGGGGTGTATCATGCATCCACACATCGATGGGAGGCCTAATCGGTCGTCCAGGAAAAAAGGAAATCGTGAGAAAAGACAACGATTAGATGCTCACTCACTTGATCGACTATGACGGTCTCTGCATATCAATAATGGTTTGTGTTGTACTATGTTTTTTCGAGAATAATGGGGCTGCATATAGGCCACAGCCCACAGGTTTGATAATTACTCAGACCATTATTTTGATGACTTAATAACGGTGTTGTGCCATCTAATCTATGCATGCACACATAGCTTAATTTATTTGTGGATAGGGGGCATGTACGATGGTAGAGAAGGCACGTATTCTCTTAGACTAGCCACAATAGGAGTAACATAGGTGGTATCATAAGTGCCACATAGGCAAAAAAGATGATGCGGCACTCATTTAATGAGGAGAGATGTGTTAGTGGTATCATAGGTAGATACCGTAACATAACGCTTTCCAAGACAAGATGAGTCTATAACCTAATAAATATGATACCACAAATATGTTACTATGCATTGTGGGAGTGGTATATGATACTCCCCATTGTGACTAGTCTTAGGTCTACGCCAACGGGGTTTCATAGCACGGTTTCATATGCAATTTGCTGACGTGTCACACTATTATAGCAAAAAATAGCTAATTGTCCAATCATATACATGCATGAGCACCATTTCATTAATATTAGATACAACCTCTAAGAGACAATGCATTGGACAAGTAGGTTCTTAAATTTTTAATACTCCTATGATACTGTGTCAAGAAACAATGCATTGGCACATGCCTTAGCTATCCACATCATACAGAGAAGGCAAAAGATATAAGTTATACAACGCATTATCCCGTATTGTCATCCGTATTGTCATCCCTAACAGTTAATAAGAATTAATTATATTTTGGAAGGAAATTGTGTTTCTTAGATAATACATCTAGTACAATGGAGAAAATAGCCTTCTCTTATTATCTAAGAGATCATCGCTTAGATAAGGGAAGAATATATTTTTCTCTTAATTCTCTCGTCCAACTAAGAAAAAATCCGATGTGTCAACTCTAAGGGCGCGCATGTACAATCATGGAGAAATTAACCTTCCCTTGTGCCTTCCATGTGAGTAGGAGAAGGCAAGAAAAAAACTATACAACGCCTTGTTCCTTACTGTTAACTCTACCGCTTTAAATAGGTGCAAAAAATAGGGGTAAGGAATAAATAGTATCCTTGTATACTCAGATCAAGGATGGAATAACACTTACAAAGGCGAGACTGCATGTTGCATCATATTCATTCAGTAACGACGGTATAACACCAAATCAACGAGGATAATCAAAATAAATAAGAGAAGAAAAAGGGCGAGGCTTACCACTATTGGAGAAGACATATGGGGCTACTAGCGGCAGCCCCGTCCCACAAAGCGTGCGAGGATGCATTGTCAGATCTGGCATAGTTCGACGGTGGGGGAGCATACATTGGCATGGATCCCTGTGCATGCCCAAGGATGAAGAGAATCCATTCTGCACCGTCGGCCGACGAGACATGGCCGGAACAGTTGTGGCAGGGATAAATTTCTGGCACTAATTGTAGCGGAAGCTATAGGATTTGGTTCCTCCTTTGATTGGGCGTGGATATATGGCATCTCGGAGAGAGGGTCGAGCACATCTGAGAGAGAGGGTCGAGCGCGGGATGAACGTAGGTTTTCGCGCGCCAAGCAAATTGATGTTCCGTCAGATGAAGGAAATTGGCGCCCAGAGCATGGGTTTTGGAAAATGCGTCGATAAGGGAGAGCAAATCCTACAAAACAGAAATATACCTTCTCCTCATTAACAAGGGACGATCCCTTACGGAAGGGAACGCTCATGCCTTTGTTCGCGCTCCCTCCAGTCCAGGTCAGCCGACATCCTACATGGCGTGGTTAAGGGAAGGCTGACGTAACAGCATTGTACGTACCCTAAAGAAGGATGATGTCACCCAATTGTTCATACTCTGATAGTAGACGAGTCCCTTTGTTCAAAATTAATTGACACATGTTTGTCTAAATATAGATGTATTTGCACAATAAAATACGTCTAGATACATCTATATTTAGAAACCATATGTCAAATAATAAACTATAGCTAGCTAGCAATGATTGTTTTCTATATGTATTATAACATTTCGTCTTAGTTGAATTTTTTTGTATATGTTTTGCCCAACTATAATTACAGGGTGTTGGGATGATGCATGTGTCTATACTGCCCAACGGCCGAATACTTTGAAAATTTAGTGTCAGTTGTGACATAAACCAATATTAGTACACCCCACCGACGTCACATGCACATGTAAACCATGTTCTACAATATGAATCTCCTATATAACATAAGGACCCCAATAAATTGCAACGACAAAATGACAGAGTAAAACAAAATGGCGCATGAAATGGCGTGTAATAATTATATCCTGATATAAACTAAGCTCCCTAATAACGTGTGAAATGGCGCATGAAATGATAGAGTAATAATTATCACCAGAAAAATCATAGCACATGTCAACAAAATGGCACATGAAATAATAACAAACAACTCTATCTCGTAGCATAAAATAATAACGCATGACAAAAAAAGGCAAATAAAATGAGCCGCTAATAACTGTAATTTAGCATTAAATAATACTAATAACAATCTCCTAGCATAAGATTAGTATGTTTTGACGCTACGTCACGGTCCACTATGTGTCGGGTGTGGCTATGTGGCATTTAGCTGCACATACGAAGGGTTTGTTAATTTTGAGTAAATTATGACCACTTTTGTTTTCTCAAACTTGTGGGACCATTTGTAGGACTAAACAACTTTGATTGTGGTTGAAGTTTTCCACGTGTGTCCGGATGAGCGCGTGTATGATCAAACAGAAAGATCTCAAATTTTACGAGTCATTTTTGGTCGAACTCCCTCAGAGCTCTCCAATGCCTCTAGAATCGATTCGACCAGATCTCAGATGCAAAAATTCCAATATGAATCTCGTAGCATAAAATAGAGACACCATGGCACATGAATGATAGGTATTAATTATCTCCGAGCATGAAGACCCTAGTAACGTGCTAAATGGTACATGAAATGACACTATAATAACTACCACCGACAGGATAGAACAATAACATCAGAGTTGCTAGTGCTACTTTTTAATTTCGCAATTAAATGTGAGATGCTAGACATGCTAATTTATGCATAGTAAAAAAAATGTACAAGGTGGGTGGAGAACCAACGACGGATGGTGTTCATGAATCTATTTGCTATAGAGGACATCGTCAGAGTTTTGACCAATTGAGATGGAGTAAGTAAGGCCATAGCTGTTGACGACACACTATCCATGGTAGGACTCGTCGTTGTAGAGAGCCTCTTCTATGCTCATGATGCACCGGTCGTCCTCCCACGAGGTGGAGGGCCACGTCCTAGACGTATTGGCCATGTAGCCATGTAGGTCATCGATTTTGACTTACGAACCATGGAGGACGTCGTTGACCGAGTTAAACATCCATATCATGCATTTCTCACCCCTACTCGAATATTGTTGATGGCATCTCCCGCGCTTAGCACACACAACCGATGAGCGAGTTTATCCCCAGTTCGCTACTCCGGCACACCGCCCTCAACCTCTAGAGCCGCCCCGTTACATCCACATGATTGTGAATCCCCCAACTACTTAGGTTTAAAATAGTCAAGGATTTATTTCTAGTTAAGATTTCTCGCATCTGAGATCGTGTACTCGGTTATCACTAGTTTGGTTATAACTGAGACTTTAGGTCTCTAACTTGGGATTCGCGATATTGGGCTATGATTTGATAGCTGAGAAGGGTTAAATGGTTTGAGAAAAAAAAAATGTAGCAGCTTTTCTATGGCATCAATAAGGTTTTGTTGAGGTTTATGCCGGGAAAATTATTTTCACTAAAAGGTTAAAAGGTTGAATTAATAGGAAAAGGTCGTTAGTGGGCTAAACAGGCCGAAAGAGAGGCTAGTGAGCCAGGAAAGGGTTAACCCGCAGGCCCCTCCTCACTATGTCTCTCGTATCGTGCGTTCGTGCGCCCCTTCTCTCTCACCCAACACCGAGTGTCGCCCCTCCGCACCCAAACCCCTCGCGCCGCCGCTCTCGATCTCCTTCCTCCCCACCGTCGACCCATCCCCCTTGCCGCGGGCGCTCCGCTTGCTTGCCGCTGAGATCCGGTGCTGGCCGGGAAAGGACGCCCGCGTCTTTCCCCTGCGGCTGCCGACGGCGACCCTCGCTACAATGCGTGCCGGCGAGGCCGCCCCTCAGTCCCTCTCTCACTCCACCGAGCCCTCCTTTCCTCCTCCCCCCTCCCCTCCCCGGCGAGCGATACAGTCTCCCGCACCAGATCCAGTGCCGCCGGCCCAACCTCGTTGACGAGAGTGGCACCGCCGCCCCGGACCTACGGCGTCGCGGCCAGCTTGTTCGCCGGTGCGCACGTACATCGAACGATGCACGGCGCTCCGTCGAATTCGCTAGCCCGTGCAGCGCGCGTGTTCCGAGGGTTTGCCATGCGGTGTGCTACACGCCGGCAAGTGGGCGCATGCCTCCAGGACAGCGACGGTGACGACGCGAGCCACGGAGGAAGTGTCCTGTCGCGCTGCAAGGAGGGGACGTCTCCTTGGAGGATCCCGTCCGCCGCTGCTCACCGGCGTCCTCCGCCGGTGATGTGATGGCCGGCGCTTAGCGAGGGCCCCCGGCTGCGTCCAGGCAGTGGACGCGCAGGTTCTGAAGGCTGGGCGTGCTTCTGTTGTTTCCTGCGTCTCATGGGACCACGTCCGCGAGCTGTGACCTGCTGCTCTGTAAGTCGCCTTCCTATTTAGGTCAGCTCCAAGTCGAAATGCGAACCCAAATGAAGCAAGTTTTAGTTTTTGAGTTTGAGGTTACCGTGTTCTGTTTTTCCATGTACATCAGCTGGTCACCAAACCTCCAGATATCAGATGCTTGGGGTCTACTATAAATCTTAAACGTTCAATGCTTAGCAACATCAAACCTAGATTTCTATTTGTAGCTGGACACCAAACCTCCAGATATCAGATGCTTGAGGTCTACTAGCCATGGCAGCATATATAGGCCAAGGCGGCATTGCATTTTCTGCAAAGTGTGATGATCATCTAGCCTAGCCCAGTTTGGTTAGTTGACAATGAGTAGTGCAAACGAATGTGTTATTTTCAGCAGTGTGTACGGTTGTGTTCTTATTTCCAAAGTTCTCTTTGGGTGTCTTTTGTGTTCGAGCATTGTCATGTTAATCTCATCATCTTATATTGCTTCGGACTAATATGAACAGTGCCTCTTCCATGGCGGAGCAGGAGGGGAAGCTTCAATCTTTTGGCTTTCATGACGGCATCGGTGTGACAGTGGGTGGTGGTGATGTGGAACGACGATCGTCTGGACCATGCGGAGCCGATGTAGTCGGCCAACAAGTGGTGTTCCCTGGACCCTCACCGACACCAGCGACCTGGGGGCCCGGCGGCCCGGCGCCACCGCGGTGCGTGCCCTCGTGCTTGCACCGCCCCGGCCTAGCTGACGGATTTAATGCTGCGGTTAATTCTGTTGTATGCTTGAAATTGTCCCTTAATAACTGTTTTGAATAGGAAGTGCAGACTGTGGTAGGATACATGATATCTTGTGTGTGCTTTCTTATTAGAGGTGTTGGAGAAGTATGTAGTCCTGGTGTGAAACGATGCTATGTGCACCGTACAACTTTGATGTGTTATGGCTTTGGTCACACTATGGACCTGATGCATCTATGCAGCTTTTACTTGTTGCTTGACGCAGCATCAAGTCCATCTGTTCTTTAGAAGTGGGCTGTCTTAAAAATATGCAGGTGGGGCTATATGATTTTTTTTCTGGCATGTTCATTAGCCTGCAACCGTTTTGTGAACTGCTTTGCGTCATCAGCCATATTTAGGCAATTGTCATTATGTTGTAAATGATGTATCCTTCTCAATTTCCACATCCCGTATTGTTGTTTTGAAGGTTAAGTTGGACACATCCATTGCATGTATGCGGTAGTGACTTGAAGTCCCATGGATTGCCATTGTATCTCTTTGGCACCTTCCTCTTGTTATTTTCATGAATTGCTTCCGAGTTCTTGCATAGCATTTGCTCTGTTAGATGAAACCTTATTAGTCTCCACTAACAGACAAGATTTCGGGAAGCATTCCTCTCACATATGTATAGTTTGTATGTGGAAGCTAACTATGTGTAATGGTTTTGAGCTAGTATTGTGCTATGGCATAGGAAGAACCATACTTTCTTGAGGCACCGAGGCATGATGTTGTACTAGAAATCTAGCATAGTACTAGTGTTAAACCGTTGTTAGTTTATATCTATTCGCTCGAACAACCCTTTGATCCCCTGTTGTCCTTAGTTTTTGAGTATTTTTTGAGGTGTCCTTTTTTTTTTCCCAATTGAGTAGCATAACATGTTCCCGAAGTGGCTTCATAGCCGGCTGTTTTGAATGATATTTAGGTGGCTGGCATTTTGTTGTAGGAAATGATGTATCCTTTTCGATTTCCACATCTGGTACTGCTGTTTTGGAGGTGTCATCCTTTGGCACCTTCTCTTGCTATTCTCATGAATCGCTTCTTAGTTCTTGCATACCATATTCTATATTAGATGAAACCTAAGTAGTCTCCACTAGCTGACAAGGCCTCATAAAGCATTCCTCTTACATGTAATGTTCACATATGTATAGTTTGCATGTGGGAGCTAACATGCACTGGAACAATGCCAATGCTGCATGCAGGGTGTGGGTCTCCTCGAGGATGCGCCTAGAACCTGCGGCGGTCACCCGCGGCCTCAGCAGGTAGGTACTCTTGTACTCCAGTTTCAAGGTCTCAAAGCCAAAGAGCCCAGCTCATGTCTTCTCCCATTTATCCTAATCTGATGTACCCAGAAATCCGCGTGCAGATGCTGTTAGACAACTATCTTTTTGGATAATTGATCACGATGTTACTAATTCTGAATCCTTTTGTTCTAAGGTGAGATAATGTGCCATCCCATTTAGTGGCATCCTGTAATTTTACTGCCACTATTTAGGTAGGTGGATGTTGTCTGTTTTTGGACCGGGCGGATGTTCTCTGTTTTCGGATATCTGATAGAGTAATAGTAATGCATCTTCATGAATCTCTGATTATCCCAAGTGTAACTTTTTTGAATCACTTTTATTGAGTGGTACTGTAGTTATATTGTCGGATATGTTTGTTGGTTTAAGACCGATTTGAGTTTACTGCTGTGGCATGTGAGTCCCAGTAGTGAAATTGTTACATTATGGCACTATTTCTTGGCAGCCAACCGATGGAATGATTTTATATTCACCTGTGTGATATACATGAGGAACCTAGCGAATCTGAGAAGAAAGAGAAGGATGTTGCTGCTGCTGCCACCAAGAGCTGGAAGAGGACGTCAAGGAGGTGAATTGCAGCTGCAAGCCGCGAGGTGGACGAGAATTAAGGCGACATTGTTGTTAGATAGCATGCTATTAGGCTGTGTGATATGGACCTTTAGCCGTTGAATTCAAGATGGGATCATGTCTAGCTATACGTTGATTGATTAAGTTGAGGATCATGGCAATGTCCATGGCAAAACTAAAGGATGTAGCTTGTGGTGTTTTCCTTACTGAAATGTTGTTATTAAAAATGTATAAAATCTTGTCTTGGGAAAAAGAAAAGAAAAAGCAGTTCAATGTATTAAACCGCTGCTCCTAGCTGGACGCGCTCTAGGTGTCGTCGATCGGCCATGCCGAAGCCGTCGAGCTCTGTGGTTTGTTGAGCTTGTTTGGCGTCCATGGTGTGGAGCCGTCGAGCAAGTGTCGACGCCATGGATCATGGGCATCGACTCAGTCTAATCCACGGCGTTTGCATCACATCGTTCCATCCATGCGTTCGAGATAACTGAGGGATGGATGGAATTATCTTCTCTTCCCACCCTAGCTCGCTTAGTTCCCTCAAATTTCGAACCTCCAACCTCCCTCTATAAAGCCAAGCCCATTGTGAGAGGCCGCGTGCGAGGCGAGGCGAGCGGTCACCCTCCGTCTTCATCAACTCCATCTCATCCATATTCTGTCCGGCCGGCCGTGCGATGGATCCAGCAGGTAACCTGTCAAGACTCTTTTCCTGGTTTTTTCTTTCCACGAGTGGGTGCTTGTGAGAAGAGCTCGTTGGCTCCATGCATGTGTTCTGGATGATTCTTGTTGTTAGTTTTCCCCGTCCTCGTCGATCAAGAACGTGAGCCAGATTTTTTTTTGGTGTGTGTGAGGGGAACGTGAAGCCATAGCCAGCCTGTGTAGATGGATGCGTACGTATAGCTAGATTCAGATTGCGTAGGCAAATACATCCGCGGCTTACGTACGGGCACTACAAAAGCTATACATGCATGCAAACGACCGACCGAGAGAAGTAGTAGCATCCTCTGGTGACAATTAAGGCGATCGAGAGAATGAAGGAACCTGACAATGAGCGCGTGACAGCAGGTGCTGTATTTGTCGGCCACCTCATCGCTGTGGAGCCATGTTATACGCTCCCGTGAAAAAACAATACTCCGTATGCACTGTCAAAAAAGGAGACTTGGTCACCGTTTCCTACTAGTACTAGCAAACGATTGCACCGTCAAAAAGGAAGCCGATACTCCGTATACACGTAAGAGGGCTTAACGACCACTTTTACGTCCGCGTGAGACTAGGAAATCGATTCCTCTGTGTATATGATAATAACGCATACAAAGGGCGGAGCAATATTGTCAGCGTTATCACTAGCGATCGATATCCCAAATTGGCAATGATGTCAAGGTGGCTCGGTGGGATCAACGGGCGCTCCCCTCGCCAGCAGCCCCCGCATGACGTCGACCGTTCCCCTCGCCCACCGCCGCGTGATGACGGGCCTCCTTCTCGCCACCCGCCGCCGCGGCGCTCTGCTCTCCAGCTGCCGCGTGTCAGTGGCGCGGTCTTGCTAGAGCAGGCCTGCTGTTCGGTCGTCGCCACGGCAGTCTCTGCTCTGTGCTGGTGGGCGTGGAACTACTGCCAGTCGATGAACAGCCTGCGCAGCTACGGCCGAGACATCACCGGCCAGGGCGACCCCGTGATCAGCCGCGACGACGAGATCGGCCGCGTCGTCAACATCCTCTGCCGCCGGACCAAGAACTGCGTCGCGCTCGTCGGCGCGGCCGGAGTCGGCAAGACGGCCATCGCCGAGGGCCTCGCGCAGCGCATCGCGTCCGGGAATGTCCCCGCCGCGCTCGCCGGCGCGCGTCGTGGAGGTCGACCTTGGCGCGATGGTGGCCGGCACCAACTTACGCGGCATGTTTGAGGAGCGATCAAGAACATGATTAAGAAGGCGGAGGCGTCCGACGGGAAGGTCATACTGTTCATCGACGAGATGCACATGCTTTATTCCGCCGGCGACAGTCGGGAGAAGTGCACGAGCGCCTCCAACATGCTGAAGCCCGCGTTAGCCCGCGGACGCATACGCTGTGTCGGAGCCACCACCTTTGACGAGTACCGCCAATATGTCGAGAAAGACCCTGCGCTCGAGAGACGGTTTCAGAAGGTGCAGGTGGAGGAGCCGACCGTGCAGGCAACCATTGCCATCTTGCGGGGGCTCAAGGAGCGCTTCCAAGACCACCATGGATTGGAAATCCAGGATGCCGCTCTCGTTGCTGCTGCGCAACTCGGTTCCCGCTACATCACCGGTACGTACGTCAACAATTAATCTACAAACATTTCCCCTACATTATTATTGTATTGTAACTTAAATGATGATTTTTATTGCTGTATGTAGGTCGTCAGTTTCCAGATAAGGCGATTGATTTGATTGACGAAGCATGTACTATAGTAGCCGGCAAGATTGCACAGATAGACAACCAAGTACATGAGAACACTAATCAATGTAGCCCGACAGATAGTGTGGAGGAAGCCATTGTTAACCCAAATCATGTCGCTCAGGTATGCACTCTCTTTCTAATTCTATTTTTTCACTTGGTTTTTTTAGGGGAAGTATTTTACGTTGGTTTTATTATGGGGCGTGTCATTGTCATGCATGTTTTGACAATTGTCATTTGAAGGTTGTGAGTCGATGGACTGGGATTCCTGTTGCTACGCTCGGTGAAGAGAAAGGACAAGTTAATTCACTTACGTGACAGATTGCATGAGCGAGTTATTGGTCAGGATGAAGCGGTCAATTTGGTTGCGCAGGCGGTGTTGCGTTCCAGGGCGGGTCTAGATCAAACTAGCCAACCCATAGGTTCTTTCTTATTTTTGGGCCCGTCCGGCGTTGGAAAAACGGAACTTGCAAAAGCTCTCGCGGAGCAGTTATTTCACGCTGAAACAATGTTGATTAGGGTTGACATGTCCGAGTATGAAAGTGTTGGTTCAATAACACGTCTCATTGGAGCACCCCCGAGGTACTACACGCTTTCTTATGTACTTAATTATTTTCTTTTAACATTACATTATCTTTTCGTGCTTTTCATATAACTAGTTTGACTCATATGATTGTATCCCCTATGATCTTTAAAGCTATATTGGATATGACGATGGAGGACAATTGACCGAAAAAGTGAGAAGGCACCCATACAGCGTCGTACTTTTTGATGAGGTGGAGAAGGCACACCCTTCGGTGTTCAATATTTTTCTTCAGATTTTTGACGATGGTATATTGACGGATGGCAAAGGAAGACATGTGGATTTTAAGAATACTATCATCATTATGACCTCAAATCTAGGATCAGAACACCTAACAACACAATTGACAGTAGAAAATCCCACAGAAGATGCACGGAAACTTGTCCTGAAAAAGGTTTGTCAATCTCAAATTGTCGTGTAAGTGCTCGGTCCAGTGGTTGCCTACTACTGATGGACATACATGTTCTTCGTTCATGCAGGTTCAGAAATTCTTCAAGCCCGAGCTTCTCAATAGGATGAGTGAAATTGTGATATTTGAGCCTCTTTCACATGAACAAATGAAAGAGGTTGCGAAAATCCAGATGAAGAACGTTGTGGCTAGAGTAGCCAACAAGGGTATTTCTTTGTCTGCAAGTAATGACGTGTTGGATGTTATCTTATCGGAATCACACAACCCGGTTAGCACATCTAGCCTATTTTTTTCATTTCACATAAAATTTTGACCATATAATTTTGAATAATCATGTTTGTACATGCAGATGTATGGTGCAAGACCTATACGGAGTGGGTGCAAAAGAACGTGGTGACAATGCTTTCTGAGATGCTAGTCAAAGGTGAGGTTAGTGAAGGATCCACAATATTCATCGACGCAACAGATGACATGAAGGGATTAAAGTACGAGGTGGTGAAAACGCCGGTGATAGAACATTTTGGTGCATGCGACCAGACAATGTTTATGAGCTGATTCTTTAGTTGGTATATTCCGTGAAAACAATATAATTCATTGATTTGTGGTGCGGCAAAGAGAGACTTGTAGAGTAATACAGTCTCCTTTCAAAAACCAGAAAAAAAAACTACTTCCTCTAGTCCGTAAAACATGTCGCTAGATATACTATTCAGTTGTATGTACACAGATGGTTTTCTCCGACACGTTATTCGGATTAGAGGGAGTAGTAAATTGCCAGTGTGTCTCGCCAAGCAAAAAAAAAAAAGAGAGAGATTAGCATATATGAGCCTCGATCAAATATGGATCTATTTTGTTCATGTGTGCATCGAGTTAGTTGACCCGTGTGTTTTCTTACGGAAACATCTATTATGATGATGTGTGATAAAAAAAAGTGCATAAGAGATAGACATAAAACCTGTTCACAGCCTGAGATTGATTTTCTTGAACACATTGCCAACTACTGGTGGGGTTTATGCTCACAATTTTGAGAATGATTTTCTTGAACACATTGCCAACTACTGGTGGGGTTTTGAAGATGGTAAGAAGAAGATACACTGGTGTTCTTGGGATTGGATGTCGGCGCCAAAATCCCTCGGTGGTATGGTCTTTCGTGATTTTGTCATGTTCAACCAAGCTATGCTCGCAAGGCAGTGTTGGCCGTTGATCACTGAGCCATATTCTCTCTGTGCTCGTGTGTTCAAGGGGCGGTATTTTCCGGACCCTGATTTCCTAGCTGCTGGAAAACCGAATTCCCTTTCTTTCACATGGAGGTCTATTCTATTTGGTCGTGAGCTGATCATCAAGCACCTCAGATGGGGAGTCGGTAATGGATCACGAATCGATTTTTGAAGGATACTTGGATACCGAACTACCCAGCAGGCTCCTTCTCTACTTTGGAAGCAATCCCCGTAAGTGCTACTGTCAGTTTCTTGATGAGAGGCAATTGTTGGGATACACAGACCATTAACAGGTTCTTCCATGCTGAAATGGCGAAGGTGATAGGCCCGTTAGCCATATTGGAGGAGAGGACCTTGCTTCCTGGCCACATGCAAGGTTTGGTATCTATAATACTATTATTTTTTGTATCTATAATACTATTAGATTAGATCGGGCTATAGCTTTTCTAGGGCTGAATCTTTCTTCACCAAGTGTTGCACCTCTGGACGTGAGAACAACTCTGAACTTGAAGCATGGGCAAAGGAATGGAAATCTATGTGGGCGATCAAGTCTCCAAACAAAATGAAGATTGTTTTATGGCGCATGGCCCATGATTGTTTGCCTACTGGATTCCAACTGCAAAAACGCCACATCCAGGTGAGGTGGTCCACGGATGTTTCAAACCGAGACACGAGCATCCACAAGCTGGGACAGAGGAGGAGCAGGATAAATCCCTGGGAACCAGCGTTCGGTTTCTGCAATCGTCCACAAGCTGGTGTAACTAGTTTTTGTTTTTAGAACTCCGCTTTTTTTTTTTTGAGAACTCAGCTGGTCTAACTAGTAGTAAAAGAAGCTGTAGCATCCCAGCCCATTAGGCCGACCCAGCGAAAATGGGTCACAACCCAGCCGAACGTTTTCTGCTCCTCTGGAGAAGCTGGAGCTTCTGCTAAAAAAAAAAACTGAAGCCCATCCCGAAAGGCGGGAAGCAGGATCTTCGGAGTTTTTTGGGAAGCAAGCAGACTTCCCAACACGCCTTTAGCCTTAGGGAACGCACAGTGTATCACAAATGCTAGTTCCTACTACTCATAGAAAGCATGCATTAAGGACAAGATCAAAAAGATTTAAGAGTAAATTTATACCAACAGAAAATCATAAACTCTACCAGTAGCAACACTGACACAGATGCTATTTATACATTAGGAAACATAGACAACATACCTGTTTACATGTCCCAAAATAACAGGATAGAAGTGTCGCCTATACATTCAAAAGCGACAAACTTATGTTAGCACAAAATCCCGATATGTTCAGAGAGCACATGTACCATTCGCCAACCAGACCCAGAGAACATTGTACCATTCATCAACCGGAACTACAGGCCCTTCATACAGCACTCTTAGCTAGTACATAAATCCTATAATTTCTGAAAGTGGGTACTGAGGAGCCCAGAGAAACCAAGACTGTCACGTTCTCCAAATATCATCTTCAGTTTTCTATTGCAGGATATTACCTTCTTGTTCTCAGGATCCTGGTTGCAAAAACATACAGAATAAGTTTACTGTTTGTTCCATGAAAAGTTCAAAACACGAAGTAATTTTCTGCAAGGGTTAAGCCAGCCATTTTCTGTGGCATAATAGCTGCACTGCATAATGACAGAAATAAAACAAGTAACAAGGGAATCCGTTATCTACAACTAAGACATAAAATTATTTTTAGTCTCAGTCAATTATCTTAGTTCTTGCAGTACCTTACGGGACAATGAACACAATAGGAATGATCTAGAACAAATAATCATTAGCTAATTTGTGATCGTCTTCTGGGGTAATACCATACAACAAATTTTCTTCCACGGCAGTATATAGCCCAAAACACCACATTGAGTTTGTAATAAATAGTTTCTGATACTAGAGGCACAAAATTTGTATGAGTTTAATGATAAAGCATCCTTGATTTGGACTGTGATTCGTCTGAACTCTGAAGTAACAGAAGCAGAAGCGTGAACTGCACCCTAGGCCTTGAAATTTGGGGGTTAAGATACAAACAATAACTTACGAAAGAATTGTATGGAACCTACAAACTATGCATTTTCTACCGGATACAACCCTTCATAACAATAGTAATTAATACGAAAAAAAAAAAATACACCTTCAAATATATCTCGTATATGCCATCTATATACAACGAGGTCTTTGCCGAAGGAATGAAAGAGGTCAAGCATTTATCTATGTTGTCAGAATCCCAAACGTTCTGGATCATCTATAAACCTACTGTACGTCTGATGCCTGATGGTGCATCCTGGTACTGATCCATTTTGACAGACAAAAACATGTTACTACAACAACGGCGTGTCATTGTCATGCATGTTTTGACAATTGTCATTTGAAGGTTGTGAGTCGATGGACTGGGATTCCTGTTGCTACGCTCGGTGAAGAGGAGAAGGACAAGTTAATTCACTTACGTGACAGATTGCATGAGCGAGTTATTGGTCAGGATGAAGCGGTCAATTTGGTTGCGCAGGCGGTGTTGCGTTCCAGGGCGGGTCTAGATCAAACTAGCCAACCCATAGGTTCTTTCTTATTTTTGGGCCCGTCCGGCGTTGGAAAAACGGAACTTGCATCGACGAGGGGAGGTTGTAGTGGCCGTCCTCCCACGTCTAACGGCAGTGGAAGCACGTTCCCCATGGCGGTGTGCCGTCTCGCAGCTTCGATCGCGCTGGCCATGGTGTGGCTAGTGCGAACCCACCAGCAACGGCGTCCTGTAACGTTGTGCTGCGATAGGAGCATGCCGGGGTTATCGACGACCGCATGCCGGTCCTGATCGAGCCAGTTGCCCCAGTTGTGCCGGCTGTTGTCGTTCTCGGGGAGGCGGCGCTCTGCCGGCGTTATCCAGCTTTGCCAACGAGCAATGTAACAACGGATGTGCTCCGTCGTTCCTTGCATTGGTGGCACGGGGAAGCCGCCCTGGGAGATGCGTCACTCCTTCGGGATGAAGCAA
>JAPCYS010001311.1:0-50226 GCA_028641055.1 Alopecurus myosuroides
TGATCTGCATTATCCCGTGGGGAACATTTCCACGAAGGTAGCTACCGGCAGTGCTTTACCCTATACACCTGGAGCACTCCACCACAACAATCCCATTCCATATGGCTATGCTCGTGTCACGGTGGAAGACATACTCCAAGTGTTTGAGGACCTGGAGATTGACATAGCTACACCTGAAGGGGAGAGAAGACTTGGAGATGTCAAGCGCCAGTTCATTCTATGGAAAAAGAAGTACATTGTGTTTCCAGGCGAGACGCCAAGGCCAGCAAGTCCACCCCCCTCCGATGGTGCAGGTGGTGGTGGTGGTGGTGGTGGTGCTGGTTCATCTACGCCTCCTTCACGCCATTCGACGCCGCCCCCAATCCTCCTCCGGTGGATAAGCTGTCGTCACCCCCCAATCCTCCTCCGACGGATAAGCTGCCACCGCCCCCCAATTATCCTCCGGCGGATAAGCAGCCGTCACCCCCCATTCCTCCTCCAACGGATAAGCAGCCGTCGCCCCCCATTCCTCCTCCGGCGGATAACCTGCCGTTGCCCCCCATTGCTCCTCCGGCGAAGAAACAGAAGCTGACTATTAACACAGAGCCTTATGTACCTAAGACCACACGGGTACCGGAGCCATCACTGAAGCCTATCCCCCCAAGGCCTTGGGAACTTAGTGATGCTGAAACAAAATTGGCCGCGAAGGCTGACTATGAGAAATGGTCGGCCGATCGGAAGGCGCTAAGGGAGTCTAAGCCTAAGGAAGTATACCCTCCGTCAGTACAGAAGTGGGCTATGGGTTTTTTGTCGACACCGTCCCAAGCCGAGAAGAATTTGCCTAAAGACTATGAAAATGAACTTCGTAGGCAAGCACAAGCATTGATGGAGGAGAAAGAAGAAAGGAAAAAAAGCGGGAAACAAGTTGACCAGCTCGGGATGCAGAGTAAACAATCGATCCCCCCGCTCATAGTGAAATCCGGTCCGGAACAGGACCCCGAGGTCAGAGAAGCTGCGGCAGCAATGGGATTGACTGTAGCTACTGCCATGAAAAATGAGTCCGAGGTGGGTATGTCTCTTCGTACCTTGTTAGGCCTGGACGATGCGCCAATGGCTGAGGTAGTATTACAATATGAGAAGAAAGGGCCTCTCGTCGAGCCTACGTAGGAAAAGAGTATACCACCACTAATGCAAAGTCTGCTACGTTGGTACAAACATTTCATATCATGGTCCGACAAAGAATTTGTTTATGTGGATGTTACAGAGGAGCATCACACGAAAAAGTACTCTGTAGCAGTTGAGATGAGTGAATTGTTCCAGCTGTTCAATCTGCGCGAGCTCGACAAATCTATCCTGAGTTGCTACATTCTGTAAGTGATTTATTTCTACCTCATCTCGTTCTTCATTGCCTACACTAAATATATATATATATTGTCCTAACTATATTGTTGCGTACGCTATTATGCAGATTGAAGATTTGGGAATGCAAAATAAGACTTATCCATGATGTTGGGTTCATTGACCCACAAATCATTAATGGAACTATGTTAGAACGTCACCCCCTAGACGTGGAGACAAACTTGTACAATTTTCTTAAAAAGCATGAACTCAAAAGTCATATTCTGTTTCCTTACCATTTTGGGTGAGTGTTTCTCTCTTGTGCCCATTCTATTTTGTTTACTCCATGCATGGTATTTCTAATCGATAAGTTATGCATGAATGTGCATGTAACGTGTCCGCAGGTTCCAATGGATGCTGCTAAAAATTGAACTTCACACCTCCACAGTTTTTATCATGGACTCTATGAATTCAGATCCAAAGCATTGGATCGACATGAGAAAAATGCTGCAAAGGTAATTATTTTCAATCATTTGCGCTCTATATCGATCGGTCTCTTTTTTTCATTTCCTAATATGCAGTAGCTAATAACTCCCTTGTTCATTAATTTTCTTTGCAGAGTTTGGAGACGGTTCTCAAAAGAAAATGTCGGTGGATTCAAACATCAGCTAGAATTTAAAAATATGCTTCGTGTGGATAAGTAGCCACCGAGGACCAATCTATGTGGATACTATGTTTGTGAGAACATACGGAAAGAAATCTCAGAGAGGAAGAAGTCGGAGAGCACGCGGAAGAGTCTCAATAACTTGCGGAGGACGCTTAGTCCAGAAGCTCGCTTCCGACCAATTCAAGAGGAAATAGCAGGATTTTTCCTTGGGCATGTCGTCGATCCTCAAGGAGAACACTATGCGTCCACCGACGATGATGCTTATATGCATCTCCGAGATTGAAACTTGTTCGAAGTTGTGTATGGTCATCCATCTTAATTGTGTATATGGAAACTTGTTCGAAGTTGTATATGGTCACCCGAGATTGAATATATATTATATATTCCTATTGAATTCTTCTTGTTTGAAATTTCATATATGCATGTATATAGTAGCGTAAAAAATATATATATATATATGTGTACTGAAACTTCATCAAAATTAAAATAAAACACAAAATAAGATATAAAAGAAATAAAACAAAACAAATTAAAAAGAAACCAGGTTTAGGGGGGCTAAAACCCTAAACCTGCGGACGAGACCTTCAGTCCCTGTTAGCCACGAGAACCGGGACTAAAGGTCCTCCGCCCCACGGACTCCTGGCGCCCACGTGGATGGGCCTTTAGTCCCGGTCCGTAAGTGGCGCGACTATAGGGGGGGGGGTCTTTAGTCGCGCATACCTAGTCCCGGTTGCGCGGCCGGGACTAATGGCCTTTGCGAACCGGGACTGAAGGCCTATTTTCTACCAGTGTTGGCTCACGGCACGCCGGGCAGAAAACTTCTACTCGCTCCGTCTCAAAATAATTTTCATTGAGATGAATGTATCTAGATATTTTTGTGTGTGTTAGATACATTAATTTCAATCTATTTCGTCGACAACTATTTTGAGACGCACAATTAGGGGTGGAAACGGATAGGATGAGGATTGATAGTGCCCTTCCCACGTCCGTTTTCATATGTTAAAAACAAATATGAATACAATAACAGATGTTGTCGGACTAATGCGAATCAGATGTTAGTCGAATATAGATCACACGATTTTCTCAATTCGGAGCGAAAACAAATATAAAACAAGTAAGAGGAAAGGACTAGCGAGCCATCCCAGCGTATCCACCTAGCGCTCGCTGCGATAGTTTTGGTGTCCACGTTTTCTCTCCCTTAGCTCGTTAATTTGTCTCGTTCGTCCTCTTTCCCTTCCCCACACGTCTCACGGCACCATAACCAGAAGTTAGGGTTTGCTCCCACCCCGCCACCGCCGCTGCTATCACAGGCCACTCCAGCCGTCGCACGCCACACGCACCGCCTTCCCGGATCTCCCCGTGACCGTTGTGACGTCTCCTCCCCGTGCCTTTTCCACCACCACGACATCCTCTACGTCGTCCTTGCTGCACCAACACCCATCGATGTGACTAGGCCACCGAAGGGCAAGGTGAGGAGGTCGTAGGCAGGACCATGTCGAGGCGACCGCCGAGCCTCGAGATGATGATGAGATTCGCAAGGCGGGTGGATATCGGACCTACCTGCTACAACAAATCACGTCGACCACCATCGAAGGCTCCACACGCCGATTATTTTGGGCTGGAAGAAGTGGTGACAACATGGGATCCTTCTTCCTCGAGCGTCATATTTTGCGAGGCACACGATGTCAGGACCTTCAGGTTTGTCATTCACTCATGGCCAGCTTGCCACCATATGTTTGTTGAAATGCTCACGTGCAATATGTAGGCATATATGTGTGTAACTCTCGAGCGACAAGGGTCTAGGACTCAGCTATAGCTGCAGGTTCTGCTTTTTTTTTGTTTACAATTTTGTTGAAGATTTGATTGCTCTAATGGATATTGTGTTCATAAATTATGACAAAAGACTCAGTGACAACGTATGACTCAGCCAGTGACCAAGAAGAAGCCCACCAGCAACTTTCTTCAAGTTTGGGGATTTCCCCCCCCCCCCCCCCCAAAATCAGAGGTACAATCCCTAGACAAAATAGTAGTTATTGAAATATGGATGTGAGCATGGTTCTACTTTTCGTAATTCTTGTTGCCAGGGCCACTTCCTTCCGCCCACTGCCCGCGTGATGTTTGCCGAATTACAAAATAGGTTGGTATTAACTGGTTATATTTTCATCTATCCACATTTTCATGTATTTGCATGTAAGGATTCAAGGTCTCTTAGTTGGTGGTGTTTTAACCTAGGGCTTGCTTGGGACGGATTTCTGAAGCTAGGCATACGCTTCATTATATTAACACCTAAAACTTTATCTCCCTTAGTCATTTTCCATGGAATTAAACATGTTAGTAAAATTCAATTTTAATTCCGCTTTACTTAGTATGTTTTTTTCTCTCTATTCGATGCCGAAGCAATATGTTTCCACGAATCCAGTGAGTTTTCAGTCAGGCTAGAGAGTCCTCATGTCATATCTTGAGATCAAATCTGGCTTGGAGATGTTCCCATGGGGCCTTCAGCGCATCCACTTAGTTCATCTTATCGGACATGTGAGACTAAAAATGAAAAACAAGAATTGGGTATTGTTATAGGTAGTCAGTTCTAACTATAATTAGTTGTTCGTATTTTGAATTATCTGGTGTACGCATTTTGATGAATGTGCATGTTTTTGCAATTTTGCCCGTGTTGTGCCAGATGGACTCCTCGTTTTGTTTGCTTCATATTTTATGATGCGCAAGTTTATCGACCACCAGAAAAATAGGTTTGTGTAATTGTCATGAATTATTCCCATCCATTTTGGATCTGTTGCAGAACCATGGACATTCAGTGGATGAGAACACAATTTGGCAAGGAATTTGCAAGTACAAGCAGCCAATTATAGAGCCTATACAGTCATCAAACTTTACAAATGCAATTGAGGTTATGCGATCATTTATTATTTCCCACTTGAACTCCAAACTCTGTTGCCTTATATAACTCTATAAATTTGTTCTGCAGGACTATGTTGAACTTCTTCTACTTCTGAGGGAATTTTCATTCTAACAACTTCTATTTCAGCTTCCAGTGAAATCTTAATTTTAATTTTCTTCTTTTGCCAAAATCATCATGTTTCTTTTTTTAAAATGATTTTGTCCTGACTCTCACTGTGCTAATTTTTTCGGTAGCCCGACTATGCTATCGATCTATTATAAATCTAGAATTCTTATGCTTAATCATATTCAGTGTGTCATAAGACAATCCTATTAAGGGTTCAGTAATTCAAACAGAGTCTACACATATAGGGGTTGAGACAACATTGCTTAAATTCTTGAGGAAGAACAAGGTATTTTTCTTCTGATGTTTCTTGAAATTCGGTCCTCTGATTTTTATTCTCTAGTTGGATTGCACATCAGTCTTTTGCTTTGCATAATAAATCATGTAGTTTACCCACTACCCCAACGGTTTACGTACATATAGGTCCAAATACTCTCATGTTTTTTATTCAATTATGAGGTCAGATGCAAAATTGCGCCATTTTATTTAATCTTCAGTGAAGTCTCAACCATCCAAGATCTATTTTATTTACATGGCCTTTACATTTTTATTTTTGGTCATTGAATCTATTCCATAATATATATTGGATGTGTTAATATATTACTATCCTAATGAATGGATAATTACCATGCTTGATTCGTCTGCATTACATTAATGCTCATTGTTATGACTTCTTCCATCTGTTCTGATGCCTTAACTTTCATCCTCAATGCTAGGTTTTAATTGTCATGGTATGCAAGACTGGTGAAAGAAGAGGCTGTCACGCTATGTTGTTAGATATTCCATCTTAAATATCTTAATTATACATTTCTATACTATGCATTCTCGTTCTTATGACAGGGATAACGTAATGCAAGCTTGCAACAATTTTTTTCCGATCCCTAAAATTGTTTTTTTCCTTGTTAGCCTTCTTTATTTTGCAGACGGATGGCACCGACTTGGATAAAGTAACCAGGGAGATCAGCATGGGTGAGTCTCTCAACAAATCTCATGTATTGCATCCTGATGGTGTTTTTTTGTGTGTGCTCAGCAGTGGCTGCATTAACTATCGTTGTCATCTATGTACTTTGGCAAATTACCGTCACTTGCATTGGTGTGCTGGCTTATGCGGGGTAGGGATTGCTTTAAAAAAAAGGGCATTTATTACTTAAAAGGTTAAAGTGTTACACCCGGCCTCTGCATAACAAGATGCACACAACCACGAACCAATCAAAGAGAAAGGAAATAGTAGCAACAGACAAAATTACACTCATAAAGACAGAAAAAATCGTCGCCTATGGAGGAGCAATCCGAAGATCAAGTGGTCATCCATGTGGGATAAAAATATCCCTCGCCATCTTTTCCAGACATACACAAGCCTCCGTAAAAAGGCCTCGATACTTCGTCCGTTGTAATGTGGACCACAAACGGAGAATACCTGTGCATCGGAATAGAACCTGCAAACGAGAGAATTTTTTTATCAGAGAATATCTTGTCATTCCTACTCAGCCAAAGCTACCATATAACGGCAAGCACTCCTACCCTAAACATTTTTTTAAATCTTTTATCTACCCCGTTTAACCAATTGCCAAAAATATTAACAATGGATGTGGGTGGATACAGATTCGAAGCCCTTTGGATAGCTGACCAAATAGAATTGGCGAATTTGCAGTCAAAGATCATGTGTCTAATTGGCTTATCCAGAGGACAAGAGATGCACTTCGTACTCCCATACCAATTACTCTTGACAAGATTATCCTTAGTTAATATGACACCCTTACGAAGGTACTATGCGATTTTTTTTAGCTTCAATGGTACCTTCATTTTCCATATTTTTTTGTTATTATCGACTGGAATACCTGAATGGGCGATTTGTCTATACATGGAATCCACTGAAAACTTCCTGTTTCCAATTAGACTGCAACGAAACTCATCGGTGCGTTGTGACAGTTGGACCAAAACCATTCTATCCAGCAAAGCATTCTAAGACAAAAGTCTCTGTCCAATGATATCTCGCTTGAAAGTCACATTTGGAGGCGATGTTTGCATAACTGTAGCTAACGTATAACCTTTGTGACGTACAATGTTGTATAAGGCCGGATATTGTTCTCGGAGAGTGATATTACCTAGCCATCTGTTCTTTCAGAACCTTATCTCTGATCCATCTTTAATATGAAATAAACCAAGGCGAAAGAAATGTTTTTTCGTCGCCATTAGTGTCACGACCCCGGACCCAGAGGTATACATACTGTTACACGCTCCTAATCATGGACCCACAATGGCTTCGGGGTTACTGGCCCCGGCCACAACAAACAACGGCAGGTAGACCGGATTCATCGGCACACAGGCCGGATAACATTGGTACTACTACTCCTTGTGTCCATGCTACTTATAACCAACTATGCATATCAAAGCGTCCACGAGCCGTATGAAACTGACGGAACGGGACCAAAGGTATACAGAGATGCTATGCATCCAGGAAATGCAACAACAATCGAGGGTACTGGGTTACCAAGCCCCATGCCGAATCACATCAGCAACGTGCTCGGAAATGGATCATCGGCTCCACAACCCCTCGACTGCGACAGCTACGTAGACATAGCCAAAACTGTATAACAATGATCTCAAAACCAACAACCGATCAAAGCAGCACTTTAGACATGAAGTTGTATGAAGCAAGTATTACTAGAGTGTAGCTTTACAAACAGAGGTCACATGACCCAACATTACATCAGACAACGGAGGCAAAATATGTTGCTAGTCAACATGAACCAAAAAGGCCTAAGAGGCAGCAACATAAGGCGACGTCCCAGCTCATATATTCCAGTCTGCTACCTGGGAACCCAAACTACTCGTCGATGTCCACGTTGAAACCACCACTGGAGTGAGATCTTCACCTGAACCAAATTTAAGCAAACCTGAGTACTGGAGGTACACAACAAGACTTAGTTAACCTATTATGTATCTGCTGTTTCGAAAAAAGGTTTCATGAAGATTAATTTGCGTAAAGCAATTTTTTTCCAAATCGAGGAGGAATAGCACGTCACAAGGAGCATTTTCAAAATAGAGGAGAAAGCTAATCAACTACTGAAATCATCATCTTTTCATTCCACCAATATTACTTCCGAGCTTCTCATGCTACAAGGATCACCCCTCTCTCCATCTCCGAGGAGGCACCCTTCAATCCTTGTCAACAGATTGTACGTCACGTTCATGTTATCTAATGGTCTCTACATCCACCAAGTCGTCCTTAACCGTGGACACGGCTTTTCGAAAAGATTTCCCTGCAGGGATGTCCACTTTACCCACACGTATCATCCGACTCTTAATGCCAAGCTGTTGGCACATTCCAGACGATGTGCCGGCAGGGGGTGGTTGGCCACGACCTTTACCTTACCCGGCCCTATCCATGAGTCAACCCAAGATAGGGCCACCCCGTCAACAGGGAGTTGGCCATCCTCCTCACGGCACTTGTCTTTGTGAGGCGGGGTCAAGATCCGTGTACGTCCATCACTTGGCCCCGCTCACGCCCTAGGCGGAGCATTTTGTTTTCAAAACGTTTAAAAGGTTTTATTTGCGTTGCCGAATGGAACACCCAAACTACATGACTCATGGATCTGCCAAACAAGTTAGTTGGTCGATCGCGGTTACTTAGACCCGCGTGTGGTTGCACGCTCAGTCTTGGCTTCCGACCGTGACCTTAGTCCTAGGGTTGGCGAGTATAGGACGAACAACCACTTCCCAAGTGGCCTCCCATACAAGCCTTAGTCAGATTAAACACACATAGCTCATATTTCCACGTCATCATATCATGCTAGGTTCTCACAGCTCTGAATCATCAACCGGATGGAGCAGAGCTAAATAAACATGTATGGCTAAGCGAAGCAGATATGAGGCTCTAGCGATGCGCACAAGCAAATCCATGTCGGCTAGGAGCAGTGGATCAGGATATTTGAGGCGATGTAGTATATAGGCGAACTATATCTACTGACATCAAATAATTTGGAATCGAATGCAAAGTACGAGAAAAAAACTTCGTTCAAAAGCATATATGAGCAGATAGGAGTTTATGCTTGCCTTGCTTATAAGAAAACCAAAGAATAGATCTTCTGGGATAAGTGCTTGACTTGTGAATTAAGATCAAGTATTCGCCATCAGAGTTGTTGATCTTCACTTCAGGATCGCATTCTACCGATAAGAATCAAACACCGAAATAGGAATAACAATCAACACATGGCATCAATGCAATGTGCAATATTTATGCATAAGCAAGTTAATACACTGAAATAAAGCCCTAAACATGAGGATAGTGTTGCTATGGTTCATATGGCAATTATGCGATTATGTTGAAATTAGCCCCGAAATGGTCCCCGGAGGGCACTTCGGGCAATTATGAAAGTGAGTACAATTTTGATTACTCAAATGGGTTTGAAAACATCATAACTAGGTTGCATTTGTCATTTTGAGCATTTTGGTATATAACTTGTGATATTTTGAATTTATTGAAGGAAATCTTATTTTCTCCATTTTTAAATGACTTAAACAATATTTAAATAAGGGTCAAAAATTAACTTTGTCAAACATGTGTGAAAATGACATAAAAATGTGAAGTTTATTTTTCTGAACATTTTGGTACCTGACTTTTATTTTTCTGATTTACAGAATTAAAGATATTGATTTTTATAATTTTTATTCATTTTCTGTAATTATAAAAAAGGGAGGGCCCACGTGTTAGTGTAATTATTATTTTCCTATTTATTTTCAAAAATACATACCGGCTGACAGTTGGGCCCGCGGCGATGTCACGCTGACGTCATCAAGACGTCAGCGCTGGCCGGCAGGGGCACACCCGCGGTTGCCGGCGGCGATTCCGGCCACGGGAGCACTCGCGGATGGGCGCGTTTGACGCGCCACATCGTGGCCTACACACAGGTGGCGGAGCCGCCTTCGGATGGTCGTCGAGCGCTCGCCAGCGTCCATGTCTTGCGGAGGCCGACGGTTGCTCATGACGCAACGACGAACTTAGGCAGCAGGGGAGAAGGGCAAAGCATCCCAGGAGGACGACAAGCTCACCAGGAGCACCAGGAGGTGGCCGGGGAGGCCGTAGGGGGTTCGACGGTGCCGGAATCAATAGCGGAGGCGCTCGGCTAGAGGCAGGGAAGATGCAGTCGGCGGCAGGGATCCCGGCCTTCCCGGCTCAATTCCTTGCTCGAGGCGAGGTAGAAGGATCCGTCGGTCCTCCCTGTGTGGTCAGAATGGCGGGGCGAGCTTCAAAGCTTCGTCAATGGAGGATCGAGGCGGGTTAGGGTTTCGGTTAGGGTTCGTCTTCATCGGGACAGAGAGCGAGAGTGGAAGGGAGGTGGGGGTTCTGCAAGGATAGAACGATCCAGACGTTTCCTAGGCGTGCTAATCCACCGGGGGGGGTAGCAGGAGGTGGCAGCGCGCCGACGTTGCCCTCCATCCTTCTGTCAAGAGGTCGAAGAAAGAGAGAAAAGGAATTTCTCCATAACCCCCTAGAGGTTTCAGAAATCACAGAGAGGTCCTTTTCCATTTGAAAACAGAACAGAAAACCAAGTTTTGAGGGCCTTTTTGTAAACATAAAAATTTGGCAAAAATAATTTTTGGAAACCTTGTAAAATTTATGACCTCACCATGCTTTTGTTTTCCAAATTTGAAAAAGTTTTAATTCAAATTTTGGGTGACCACTTTAAGTGGGTTTTGGTCAAATTCTTATTAAATTCAAATTCAAACGTGGTTCGAAACTTTCATGCATGCTATGATATGAAGACAACACCACAACACCACTGGATAAAAAAGTTGGGATGTTCCAAATCTACCCCCCTTACAAGAATCTTGTCCCGAGATTCCCGAAGGAGAAAGAAAGAAGGAACACCGGTTTTTAATGATCTTCTCGAACCTTGCGGTTTTGTTCTTGAAATGGTTGATCCGTAGCATCATGAAGTGTTGACCGGATACACCGTAGGTAAGAGGGAAAACTCTTAGAAATTGATCCTCACGAAGATCGAGTATCCCATGGCCAACTCATGGAGAGAGTGTTCACGGCAACACTTGATTTAACAAGTATGAGGCACATCAAGGTAGCGGAGGGATTAGGAGAAGGTTTCAAGTTTGTGGACGAATATTCTTGAAAGGATTTAGAATATGAGCTTTGCACAAGACTTTAAGTCCTTTTGGAAAAGAAAGGTTGAACAACTTATGACATCGAGGTTTCCTCAAAATAGAATACCAAGATGGAAATGATTGTCTTGGGTACCACAACGTGATATCTGTAAACGACAAAAAACATAGGAACACACCGAATCATGCGTCCAAGATGAAGGTTTGATACTGGATCATGTTCACTCTTCGGAGTGGACAGAGAAGCTAAGGAAACTTTATTTATTCCATCAAAGTTTGCCAAAATCCTTGTAAAGGATCGGAATGTTACGTCACACCAGAAGATAAGTAACCAAAAGATGTAGGAGGGACACCCTAATGAAGAAGTAGTTTTGGGTCACACCATAACGATGAGTAACCAATGGGAATTGGAAAACTGAAAGGAATTAAGAGTCTCTTTCCTTTTGTAGTTTGGACGTAACAATACATTTACCACATGGTTAAGATCCCATGGCTGAAGTGACTAACAAATTCACACAATGTGTGAGATGAACAGAACTTCAAGTACCAACAACTTAAAGAAGAAAACTGATCAATGGCGGTTACAAAACACCACGAGATGTTCTCATGATGAACTTGTTTCCACTGGAAGGGAGGTCTAGAGGATTGATAGCGAGACATTGGACAAAACGGTTTCCAAGTTCTCTTTGATGTTCTATATACTGACATCAGGATCATGACAAGCCTTCTCTAGGTCATCAAGTGAAATTTGGACTTCGGTTTGGAGGAACGGTGAGGTAACTTCTACAATAAGTCGCACAAGAATTCTCACGAGGAGTGGTTGTTCTTTCTGATTCAAAGGATTATAACATTAGGCCTTCTGGCTTATTGTGTGAACCACAACATCAACCATGCTGGATGTTCGAAAGGACCCAAGTCGAAACCCTTGAGGAAACACCAACCATCGTTGCTGCTTGAGATTCAGCTATGATTAGCGGTTTGATAACTTAGACTCGGTATGTTTGATCAAAGAGGTTGCACCGGTTACCAACGAGATACATTTACTAGATTCTCAAGATATGGCTATGATGTGAAGCTCAAGAAGATGAGCGATATTGCAAAACTCATGTATTAGCAACTTGCAAAAGACAGTTGCACCTACATGACCCAACAGTATTACTAGAGTGTAGGTTTACAAACAGAGGTCACATGACCCAACATTACATCATTCAACGGAGGCAAAATATGTTGCTAGTCAACATGAACCAAAACGGCCTAAGAGGCCGCAACATAAGGCGACGTCCCAGCCCATATATTCCAGGCTCCTACCTGGGAACCCCAAACTACTCGTCGATATCAATGTTGAAACCACCACTGGAGTGAGATTTTCACCTCAACCAAATTTAAGCAAACCTGAGTACTGGAGGTACTCAACAAGACTTAGTTAGCCTATTATATATCTGCTTTTCGGAAATGGGTTTCATGAAGGTTAATTTGCGTAAAGGAACATTTGTTTCCAAATTGAGGAGGAATAGCACGTCACAAGGAGCGTTTTCAAAACAGAGGAGAAAGTTAATCAATTACTGAAATCATCATCTTTTCATTCCACCAATATCATTTCCCAGCTTCTCATGCTACAAGGATCACCCCTCTCGGCATCTCCGAGGAGGCACCCTTCAATCCTTGTCAACAGATTGTACGTCACGTTCGTGTTATCTAATGGTCTCTACATCCACCAAGTCGTCCTTAACCATGGACATGGATTTTCGAAAATATTGCCCTACAGGGATGTACAATTTACCCACACGTACCATCCGACTCTTAATGCCAAGCTATTACACATTCCCGACGATGTGCCGACAGAGGGTGGTTGGCCACAACCTTTACCTTACCCGGCCCTATCCATGAGTCAACCCAAGACAGGGCCACCGCGTCAACAGGGAGTTGGCCATCCTCATGACGACACCCGTCTTTGTGAGGCGGGGTCAAGATCCGTGTACGTCCATCGCTTGGCCCTGCTCACGCCCTAGGCGGAGCATTTTGTTTTCAAAATGTTTAAAAGGTTTTATTTGCGTTGCTGAATGGAACACCCGAACTACGTGACTCATGGATCTGGCCAAACAAGTTAGTTGGTCGAGCGCGGTTACTTAGACCCGCGTGTGGTTGCACGCTCAGTCTTGGCTTCCGAACGTGACCTTAATCCTAGGGTTGGCGAGTATAGAACGAACAACCACTTCCCAATTGGCCTCCCAACCAAGCCTTAGTCAGAAACACACATAGCTCATCTTTCCACGTCATCATATCATGTTAGGTTCTCGCAGCTCTGAATCATCAACCGGATGGAGCAGAGCTAAACAAACATGTATGGCTAAGCGAAGCAGATATGAGGCTCTGGCGATGCGCACAAGCAAATCTATGGCGGCTAGGAGCAGCGGATCAGGATATTTGAGGCGATGCAGTATATAGGAGAACTATATCTACTGACATCAAATAATTTGGAATCGAATGCAAAGTACGAGAAACAAACATCGTTCAAAAGCATATATGAGAAGATAGGAGGTTATGCTTGCCTTGCTTATAAGAAAACCAAAGAATAGATCTTCTGGGATAAGTGCTTGACTTTTCGAGTAAGATCAAGTATTCACCATCGGAGTTGTTGATCTTCATTTCAGGATCACATTTTACCGATAAGAAGCAAACACCAAAACAGGAATAACAATCAACACATGGAATCGATGCAATGCGCAATATGTGTGCATGAGCAAATTAATGCACTGAAATAAACCCCTAAACATGAGGATAGTGTTGCTAGGGCTCATATGGCAATTATACGATTATGCTGAAATTAGCCCCAAAATGGTCCCCGAAGGGCACTTCGGGAAATTATGAAAGTGAGTATAATTTTGATTGCTCAAATGGGTTTGTAAACATCATAACTAGGTTGCATTTGTCATTTTGAGCTATTTGGTATATAACTTGTGATATTTTCAATTTATTGAATAAAATCTTATTTTCTCCATTTTTAAATGATTTAAACAATATTTAAATAAGGTTCGAAAATCAAATTTGTCAAAAATGTGTGAAAATTACATAAACATGTGGAGTTTATTTTTCTGAACATTTTGGTACCTTACTTTTATTTTTTCTGGATTACAGAATTAAAGATATTAATTTTCACAAGTTTTAATCATTTTCTGTAATTATAAAAAGGGGAGGGCCCACGTGTCAGTGTAATTATTATTTTCCTCTTTATTTTCAAAAATAAATACCGGCTGATAGTTGGCCCCTGCAGCAACGTCATGCTGACGTCAGCACTGGCCGGTCGCCGGCGGCGATTCCGGCCACGGGAGCTGATACGTCATAAACTTATCCTTAATTTCTGATGTTCCATGTTGTTTTCTTATTGTTTACCACATGTTTTCTATACACTTTATGCTATTTTTACCAATTTTCCGGACTAACCTATTGACAAGATGCCAAAGATCCAGTTCCCTGTTTTCTGCTGTTTTTAGTTTCAGAAAAGTTGTTCTGTAAATATTCTCGGAATTGGAAAATTCAAAGCTCGGAAGTTTTAGAATTTCCGATAGTTCCATGGAGTCCCGAAGAAACCCGGAGGGCCTACACCATAGGGCGGCGCCCCCCTTGGCCGCGCCGGGGGTGGTGTGGGGCCCCTAGGCCTCACCTCCTTTGCCCTTTCGCCTATTTAATCCCCCGAGCCGTTAACCCTAGGACGATCCCACTTTTACCAGAGAAACACCCGAGGCCGCCGTCACCGTCATCCCGAGATTAGGAGGGTTCTGGAGCTCTCCCCGGCACCCTGCCGGAGGGGGAAATCATCACCGGAGGGGTCTACACTACCATGCCCTCCCGGAAGATCGGAATTATCTGAATTTTCTTTGGCTTATTCCTCGGCTAATTCCACAACTTTTTTGTTCTTTAAGTTTTTCGATCTGAGCAACGTAAGTGCGTCGAAAAAATTTGTCTTTACAGACTGTTCTCGCTTTGATAGATTCTGCCATTTTTCTTGCATTTGCTCTTTTGCGATGTCAAGTGGATTTCTTTGCTTCACGAAACATCAGTGGCTGTAGATAATGTTTAAAAGTATCAATAGAACTTGTGCCTTACAAAACCAATGGATTTTTAATTGTTGCAGTAACCCTCTAATGCGAATCACTATTTGAGTGTGGTGTGAAGGAAGTATTCAAGGGTCAAGAGAAGAGATGATATATGTGATCAAGAAGAGTGCTAGGTCAAAGCTTGGGGATGCCCCCGTGGTTCATCCAAGCATATTTTTAGAAGAATCAAGCATCTAAGCTTGGGGATGCCCAAGGCATCCCCTTCTTCATCAACTATCTATCATGTCAATTCTCGCGAAACTATATTTTTATTCGGTCATAGCATATGAAGTTTACTTGGAGCGTCTGTTTGTTTTTCTGTTGTTTTCCTTTGTTTTTCTTTGTTTTCCTTGCTGCAATAATATAGTTGGATCCTAGCATTCTTTTTTTGGGAGAGAGACATGCTCCGCTTTTTCGTTTGAATACTTGATATGCTAGTATTCTTATTTTTTCTTCTAGCTGCTGCAAAAAATTTCTGTTTAGCTCTTGTTTTCATTGCATCTCTTGTTTAGAGCTGTTAGTTTTAGTAGTTGATACGTCATAAACGTATCCTTAATTTCTGATGTTCCATGTTGTTTTCTTATGGTTTCCCACATGGTTGCTATACACTTGTAACACCCGGGGGATTTCCGCCCAATTAGATTTGGTTGTTTTCCTTTTCGCATTGCATTGCATCATATGCATTGCACTTTGTTTTCAAAATCATTTAAAAATTCACCCAAAATTCAATCAAATTCAAATTAGAAAATATTTTAAAGATTTCAAAAACAAAAGTTTGTGCAACTGGGCATTTTAAATGCTGATTGCATAGAAATTGTTTTCATAATTTTTGGAGTTTTTAAAACCCCCCTCAAATTCTATTTCTAACCACCTGTTACAAAAAAAAACACCAGGGGAGGCAGCCAGGCCAGTGGCCCAGCCACCTACGACCCCGGCCCACCGAGCCTCCTCTTCCTCCGTCCGTACAGGAGCGGGCACGAGAGGGGCGTGAGCCATCTCATGGCCGACGTCACACCGCACCCACCCCACCTTTCCCCTGGTACAAAGCCAGCCCCGCACCCCTGGAACCCTAGCCCCAACCACTTCCTCTCCTTCCTCCTGCGCCGCTGCTCCCTCACCTCTCTTCTTCCTCTGTTTCCATCCTTCCCCGATTCGTTTCTCTGAACCTCTGTCTGAACTCGAGAAGAGCTGCACCGTGGCCATGATTTGGAGGTGATGGTGCCGTCACGGTGGTCGTCCTCAGGCCCTGATTTCTACGGGAATGGAAACGGGGCAGTGCTCTCTCCATGCTCGCCTCCTCGGCCAGTCTTGGAAGGCACCAGGGGCGCTGCGCCGTCGAGATTTCCCTCCGTCGATCCCCGGTTTTTTCTGAATTTTTCCAGCAGCAGCAAGTAGCCATCAGACAACGTCGTCGCCCCGTCTCCGTGGACGTCGTAGCATCGATCTGAGCACGGGAATCGCACTGCGACGTCGTCGCCGTCGTCTACGCGGAGGATCCGGAGCCGGAGCTGTTCGGGTTGCTGGCGCCAAGCGCCCTGATGATGGTCGTCTTCAAGCCCGCGTTCACCGTCCACGGCTCCGTCCCAACCACGTACGGCTTCCCCGACGTTGTTTCCTACTCCAGCCCCCTCCCGGTGAGCTTCTGTTCTCGTTCCCGATCTTTTCCCTCGCGATTGAATCTGATGGTGGTCGTTCCGTTTGCATCCGTGGTCGTCCGGCGTGGACGCTCGTTTCCTGCTCGGGTTCGAGCTTTCTGCACGATCTCGTGTCCCTCTGTCAACCCCCCACCGTACACACGTACATGTGCATCCACTCATAGCAGAAGCACCACACCAGCGGCACCCCGCGTCCACGGACTCGCGTACGCCGCGCAAGACACCGGCGGCGGGCTGCCGTTCTTCCGCGCCTGTACCGTGCACTGAACAAAGTTCAGTTTCGTCAGTTAAATTGACGGAGCACGCTTCACCTAGTGCAGATCCCCTAGTCCATCACAAACCCGCACCCAGCCCAGTGGCCTGCGCCACGGCCTCCCATCCGCGAGCGCCCGGGTTCGATCCCCGCACGGCCGAATAAAAGGCCACAATTTTTTTCGGATTTTCGCGCGCGGGCCGGGACCCACTGGTCATTGACCGTGTGTGCCACCATAGCCCCACTCGCGCCTCGTCAGCGCCAGGTGGCGCTGGACCCCGCATGTCAGCCTCCCAGGCTAGAGCTTCCATCGGTGCACCTCTTCCAGATCCAGATCTAGGTCTGGAATCTTGCACCGAGCCCCCTGTCCAGGCTAGAGCAACGAACTAGAGCAAACAACGGATGCAACAATTACTTCTACGGCAAAAGATCCAGCATGATCAAGATATGGATGCATGACATGCGGGATGCAGCGCAAAGGTGCAATTTAGACAATTTAATCGGAACCCGGAGTCCGGACAAGTAATTATTGGTTCAAGTTATTTAGCTAACCATCAATTTAAATGTTGTTTAGCATGGAAAACAGTAAATAGGTGAGTTAAGCAATATTAAATGGAATAGGACAACAATTGAATTAAATACCCCAACACATTCCATATTTATTTATTAGGTGAACATACATAACACTACTACAAAATGCAAAATGCAAGGTGCAAACATGAACATGGATGGCATATTAGTATTCCTTGCATTTTTCTGGTTGGAAAACATATTTGATATGTGGAATTTGGTTTTGAAATGAGCAAGTAATTAAGTTGGCAATTTTTTAATGTATTAATTAAGAAATAGTTGTTTTCAGCAATTTAATTTATTCAAAACAGAAAACAAAGTTGATATTTGCAAAGCTTAGATAATTTTGATTGGAAAACATATTTTACTTTTCAAATTTGGAGTTAAAATGAATTAGTTATGATTTATGCAATTAAATCAATTTAAATTGAGTCGGAAGCCCAACATCTAATTTAGGAGGTCCGAGTTATTTATCTTCCCATCAAGATTAAATGTGGTTTAACATGGCGAGATAATATAAAGATGAGCTATGCAATTTTAAATGGAACCGAGCTACTATTTATAGCATCCCAACAAATTCCATATTTAATTGTTAGGTGATCGCTAATTACCCACAACCCACACAATGCAATGCGACACATGCATGATTTAATATGCACGATATAGATGACATTTAGAAAATAGGCATATAGGTATAGTGTTGGGGTTTGGGTTCGCACGTTGGAAAGAGGGATCCGGGTTCATCGTCGATGTCTTCGGAGTGTAGAGAAAGTAGTCGACGTAGTGGAAGTAGTCGTTCTCGTTCCGAAGGGGGAACTAGTCGAAGCCGAGATCATCGTATCGTAGAGGAAGTAGTTGTTCACGGGCCGTCGTGGTAGCGGATCTTGGTGTTCCAATCTTCGGGGTCGGGGGTTAACTTGGCGGTTCCACGTATCCGTCACCTTCGACATCGTCGGGGTTGATGGGGTTCACGGCGTCGGTGTACTTGTTGAGGAGGTTCTTGGCATCTCCAATCTTCGGAGTCGTGGACGCGCACGAAGGCGGCCACCACAAACAGCCGTCGGTGCCACGGAAGATGACATCAAACACGGCGCCGTGGTGTCCATTCGACGATGGTCATTACCACAGAAAGCACCCGACACGGAGCATCATCCCCAACAAACGGAGCAGGAGCAAATTACAGTTCTCACGACGAGTCCAGCCTCTTGGGGTACTTCCATCGAACACCTCGAGCAGTTGCAGCCGAAGCGGGACATGGAGGCGATGGTGTATACGCATTCGAGGAAGTAGTCGAGAAGTAGTGCGCCGCCGTGGTTACGGTGACGGCAACACCACCACAGCAGCCCACACCACCAGACCACCCGTACACCACCGTCGTGAGGCAGCAGGTCGAGAACGCCGTGGTTGCGTCGAGGAAGCCGTTCCGACGGCGCCAGAGATGGCACAACAGCAGTGCAGCCACAACATCTTCCCGCCGGCATCAAAGATGGTACAGTAGCGGCATCACCGCAGCCGGCGGCACAAGGAGCACCCCAGCAGCGGCGCATCACCTGCGCCGAGGCACAACAACAGCATCTTGCCACCGCACCACCACAGACCCTCGCTGCGCAATTGCAGGCCACCACCGTACCACCGCCGGTGAGCAAGAGAAAAAAAAATACCAGTGCGGTCTGTTCGAGCAGGGGCTTTCAGAGGAAACCGTGGTCGCTGGGAAGAGCCAGCCTGGGTGGCGGCGCTATACACCGAGGAGGGCATCACGGCGGCAGGGAATAGCGGACACCGGAGAGGAGCAACAAGAGCGAGGGCGACCGAGCCATGGCTAGGGTTAGGGTGCCTCGAGCCTGCTCGATTGGAAGCCCCGGGGAAGGAATTGGTAGGGGCAATTGATGGACAAGACCATGGCGGAGAGTCGCCGAGCAGCGGCAGCGGCCGGAATCGGGGCGGCGGCGGCCGCACGCGAGCAAGAAGAAGGGGAACCAGAAGAGAGAATACGAGCAGAGAGCGAGCCAGGGAGGGGAGACCGCATCGACCTGTGCGGGTGGAGAGAGAGAGAGTA
The DNA here is from genome assembly GCA_028641055.1 of Alopecurus myosuroides. Classification (NCBI taxonomy): domain Eukaryota; kingdom Viridiplantae; phylum Streptophyta; class Magnoliopsida; order Poales; family Poaceae; genus Alopecurus; species Alopecurus myosuroides. The sequence goes on from JAPCYS010001311.1 coordinate 19,746, forward strand.
GCGAGGCGAGGGAGGAGAGCGAGGCAGAGGGAAGGGGCGGCGCTCGACGGGAGGAAGGAGAGGATGGAGGGGTTCGAGCGAGGAGAAGGGGATCGATCGATCCCCTGTCTCTCCCGTGCGTGCGTGTGTGGCCTGGGTGTGTGCGTGCGTGTGTGCGTTGGTTCTGTGGGCTAGGGTTTGGGTCTAGGTGTGGTGGCCGGCTGGGCCTTGTTGGCCTGGTCTGGCCACTCAAAACATTTTTGTTTTGTTTTAGTAATTATAGGAAAAACAAGTTGTTTATTATTTGAAAATAGTTTGAGGCCAAAAAAAATAGTTTGAGACATCAAAAGATATCAAAATGTTTGTGAAACAAGAAAGCCGACGTGAATGTCTACGAGACATTGTTTTCAAACGTTTGACAATGTTAAGAAAATAACATATTGTTGGAAAATTTTGATTTAGTTCAAAAGTTCAAATGCAATGTGATGAATGCATGATGCCGAAAAGAGAAAAAAAAACAAACAATTTTCTATTAGGGGAAAAACCCCGGTTGTTACAACACGTCCAGTGGACACGTCAAGGCATTTAACTCCTTTGTGAAGAGGACTATAGCCAAGAAAGACACACTATTTAGAGCGAAAGGCAAGTTTGCGTTTGTTGTAAGGACGAAGATTGGGCCAACAGGCACAACCAAAAACTCGAAGAGAGTCATAGTTAGGTTTTATATGAAGAAGTTTTTGTGTGGGAGTCTCAAAATTTAGGACGTTAAAAGTAAGCAGATTGATGAGAAAAGTGGCGGTGAGAAAAGGTTCATCCCAGAATTTCAATGGCATGGAGGCATTGGCAAGTAAGGCAAGGCCAACTTCAACAATGTGGCAATGTTTACGTTCAGCTAAACCATTTTGTTGGTGAGCATGTAGACAAGATAGATGATGAGTAATACCAACCTTTTGAAAGAACGCATTGAGTTTTTCATATTCGCCACTCCAATTGGTTTGCGTAGTAATGATTTTACGGTCAAATTTGCGTTCAACAATTTGCTGGAAATTGAGAATGACCTGATAAACATCCGAACGCTTCTTAAGCAAATAGATCCAAGTAAATTTGCTATAGTCATCAATAAATCTTACGTAATATTGGTGTTTGCCAATAGAAGAGGGATCAGGTCCCCAAACATCAGAATTTTTTTGTTCTAAAGGAGCATGAGATACACTGATGGACACGGGATAGGGTAACTGATGACTTTTAACTTGTTGACAAGGATCACATATGTAAGGATTTATTTCAGGTGAATATGAATGTTTATATTTCCTAAGCACTTGTTGAACTATAAAAGAAGACGGATGTTCTAGACGACAATGCCATGTAGATGAGGTGGGCTTGATGGTGATGAATGCTTGCTTGGAAGATCCCATGGAAACAGGAATAAGAGGGTATAGGTCACCATGACAGGGACCTCTAAACATGATTTCCATCGTCACCTAATCCTTACTAATAAAGAAAAACGGGTGAAACTCAACAAAGACATTGTTGTCAAGAGCAATTTTATGTGTGGACAAAAGGCTTTTAGAAGCACTAGGAACATGTAATATATTGCAAAGATGAAGGAAACTATGCGGGGCGTGTAAAACTGAATGACCAACATGCGTAATTGTCATACCTTTACCACTGGCGTTGTGAACTTGATCATGCCCGTTATAGGTGTCTCGAGTGTGTAGTTTGTTTAGCTCTCCAGTAATATGATCGGTTGCACCAATGTCCATGTATCAGTTTGTATCAACTCCATATGCACCCTTGTCTTCATTGTGTGAGTCGTCCTCGTCATATCTAGCAGCGTAATGCCACCAACACTCGCTTGCGGAATGACCATACTTGCAGATTTGACATGTTATGTCTTGAGGAGGTGACAGAGTGCGCCCACGGCCACGTCCACGACTCAGGATGCAAGTGGGATTGTTGACGGGAGGCCCGCACCCACCCACTACAAGAAATATGCTGATACATGACGCTCAATTTTCGTCACTAAATCGTCACCAAATTTCATCCATGACGATCTTATGACGAAAAACAAATCTTTGAAAACCGAGCGTCAGTAATGGTTCACCACGACGATTTTGTAGGAATCGTCATGGACATCCACGACGATTTTGTAGGAATCGTCATGGACATCCACGACGATACAGGAACGTCATTAATCTATGACGATCCAAAATCGTCGTGAGCAATCCGGCCAGGACAGCTCAGCTCCGACGTGGAGAATCCTACGTGGCAGAATAGTGATGAAATGAAATCGTTGTGGACCTAATTCAGCCGGGTCCATATTGTTGTTCTACGTGGGCCTAGCCCAATAACTTCGCCCATTGCTGGTCATTTTCTTGGTTGGGCCTGGGCTTGTTTGGTCCGTTTTCTTATCCATCTTTTTTTTAAATTTTTCAGGAGAGTTTTAGTCAAGGAATTTGGGCCGTGGCCTTTTTGTAGCCCATCGATTTTTTTTAATTATTCAGCCATTTCTGGCCAGTTGCCACAATGTTTTTACATTTTTTTCATCAAATATTGTGGATTGTTGGGCCATGGTCCATATAATTCATAGCAGACAGGAAATTTAATCAAATAAGCAGAACCAACAATATTAAATTCATCAGCTCAAACCAACAACATTACATTCATCAGCTCAATTTCACATCACATTACAGAAGTTAAACAAGCTCAAGTTCACAACACACTACATAAATAGACACTTGTACTAACAAGTTCACAGCACACTACACTTGTACCAACTTGAACCAACTTCCCAGCACTGCCTACTTCCCAGCAACATCACAAAAATCGACAAGTTCCAACTTCATCTCAAAATGCGACAAGTTCCAACTTCATCTCAAAATCAACAGCACTGCTTACTGCCTACTTCCCAGCAACACTTGTACCAAGTTTCAACTTGCCACAACATCTCAAAATGCGAACAGACTAGTTCCCAATACTTTTACCTTGAAGCAATGCCATCATGTGGTTGTACCTAGCATAATTTTCTTCTGTCCTCTTGAGCAACAACTGGTAAGACTTGTCACGTTCGGCTTGTGCCGCTTCAGCTTCTTCCGCTTTCTTCTTCATGGCAGCCATCTCTTCACACATCTCTTTTGCTTCCTGTTGCGATTTCTCCAACTTCCCTTGCAGATCAATCACATGAGCTGAAACAGCAGCCGTGGACTTGCTGGACTTGTTAGTAGAGTATGGCTGCAGGCCCACATTCTTCAGGAACTTTGATTTTTTCACTCAGATCTTCCGCAACAACCTCAACATCAGACTTTGGCGCTTCACCATCAGGTACAGGTGCAGTCATCATTCCCTCCATTTTAGCCTGAAGTAGTCATACATCAAATCAACACAGTAATAAGCTGACATAATAGAAGAATAAGAGATACAACAAATCTTTAATTCCAGTGCATCATCGGAGAAGAAATAAAACAAATATAGGAGCTCATTTACTTGTTCAAGTTCAACAAGTGCCAAGTTAACATGACATCAGTTAGATTTCATTTAAAATGCATGGCTGCTGCAAGGTTAAGGAGTGCAAATGAGGAAGGTTTGAGTAAATTCCAATCTCTCACTTCATTTTTGAGAAACACTTTAATGTTAAAATCAGATACAAGCACTCAAAATCTCTAAAAAACTTGGAATAACTCCAACTAATTTGTAGGGCAGCACACATGTCAATAGGCAGACACTGTAACTTACTATAGCATCTTTAACAGGCTTGGAGAAGACATCTTTCTTGATGTGGTGGGTGGCCTTGAACATGTCGATTGCTGACACGACTTCACCCTTGCGTTCCTCTTTTTGAAATGTTTGCCCACAAGAATCCAACATAAGATTTTGTGACAAGCAAGTTATGTCTAAAGGAAAGCAGGAATGAAAATATATCTTACAGTTCTGTGACCAAGCTTGACAGCCTCCCGGTTAGTCTTGTTCTTCTGACATGTCTCCTACAAATTCACACGTTTTATTATCTTTCCCATGAAGTAAAGGGAATCACACATGTTTCATTGGGAAAAGAGAGCAATTGTACATGCTTACCCTGTGTTTAGGACTTGACCACAGCTTCACCAGACTTTGCCATTGAGCATCTGTTAGGTAACTAACAGGAGACTTGATGCTGATCTCACTTGCTGCTACCGGATCAAAATACTTCTTCTTGATGAGATGGCGTCTGTTCTTCAACACATTCTTGAGAATACTAGTGCACGCGCCTCGAATGTCATCTGACTCAGTGTCCATCTCAAAATTTTCCTAGCAATCAAAGCAATCACAAGATTAGTAAGTATATGAGGATTTTGACAGAGAAGATATAACGGATCAGCAAAAGAACAAGTAGCTTACATCAACTTTGCCGATGTAATCCTTCACAAGGGTCTTGTCCTTCTTGTATTCTTTGAAATGTGGAAGAATCAACATATGAGTTCTTGCGATGAGGCCACCCTCTGATGCCAGCTTTGCAGCCTGAACGGGCATCTCCGGATGCTTCATTCCTGGAGCAATCTCGATTCTCACCTTAGCTCCCAACGTTTTTGTCAGCTTATCTAACCCTGAACCAGTTCTGTAATTCTTCACCACAAGAGCACCACCTAAAATAGGTACACAGAACCATCAATTTAAGCAAACATGCATTGCATCATGAAAATGAACTAAGAGCAGAAGAAAGGTACTAGCTACACTTGCCTTTATCACCCATTGACTGTTGGGATTCTTCAGAAATGACAGGGGAGTTTACGCCGAGGTCCATGTGAACAGAGGTTTCCTCCTGCATTGACAACAACTCATCATCCATTTGCAGCGAGCTCTCCCAATCCCTGTGCAGTGAGCTCTCCGGATCCCTATGCAGCGCGCTTTCCTGATGGATGAGAGCTTGCTGTTGGTTGTGCTTGTGTCTTGTTATTCTAGCAGCAGGTTCATCTGTTTGGAGCATTCTCTTTCTTGCTTCCGGGTCTAAGCCCACCACTCTACCTCGAGCCATTGGGGCAGTATGTTCAAAGCCTTTCTTCCTATTGCTCGTCTTCTTAATAGCTGCCTTCTTCCTCCTAGACTGAAGGAAAACAACAAGCAAAAAAACATTAGATGACCAAGTAAGAAAAATGTGTGAGGACAGACTACATCAATAAGAAATCAGACAGCAAACAAATAGCCCACCCCTCCAAACAAGAACAAGATTTGCACCTTTATTACAGTCTTCTCCACTAAAGTATCATCAACTTCGTCTCCATCATTAACTTCGTCCTCGCTAGGATTGTAGTCTGAGATTTCTCCTTGTGGGATGACAGATGCTGACTCATCATTTGCAACACTACTACCTTCTTGAACACCATTACTTTTCCTAATCATCCCTACTATTGCGGCAATGCCAAGAGACCGTAACATCCGGTTGTTCCGCATCATAGTTCTAGCCCTAACCTTCTCATACTCAGCGGGAGGTGCTTCTTTACAAGAATAAAAAAACATGTCCATTAGATGATTGGTTGAAATGCATGGACAAGCAAGCCAACACAAACATCTAAGGCATTTTGTCATCTTTATTTACTTTTAATCCTAGTAGAATAACATCATGTCATGTGATAGCACTTCAGATTAAACCGAACATACAAGCAAATATAACAAAGGTATGCTATCATGTTTGTATTTTCATTAAATCCTAGCTAGTAGAAAAACAACACAATCAAAAACACAACAGGAATATTCAGACCATCCCATGCACATTTCGAGTGTTAGCACGAAGACACACAACACTATACAAATTAGCAGCCTAAGCACAAGAGTATGTTCAATACCAGCCAACTTAGTCTTCCTTGTCTTCTTTGCCATGGCTAATCTCAAGGGGTTGGATCCCGTGCGGTAATAGCTTGCAAAATAGAATGAACACAAATTAGATTCAGCAGGAATATATGTAGGCCGATATAGCTAGGCAGAAGCAATTAACATGTTATGCATGTCAATGAAACTTGCAAGCAAGCAAGGACATAATTATAGAACACGATGGCTATGAACTACATATACATTTACTTCTATGAATTTACATATACATTTAATAACACCAGAGAACTATGATTTGATCATATAACATGCTCATGCTCACAGTTAAGGTTATTCTCAGTTTTTACTTAAATAAAAACACATGTATATATCTAAACCATCAAAAAGCAGTCAAACAACATGGTTTAAAACATAACTGAAAAACATTGATGCAGACTAGACTACTAAACATGGCACATGCACAATTGTGCCATACAAGCTTTGCATTCATGATTACATACTTGACATAACTAACAAGCTTTGCATAACTAACAAGTTAAACACACATCTCAAAGGTTCTCTACTTGCACATGCACATCTCAGTGGACACTAACACATCAAAATCAGTCTAGGTATATCATGGCCAGACCTAAACCATGAAATGCAGACATGTAGTCACCGTGGGCATGGTTCTATATTGCAGCTGAAACTGTCTTGCTGAACCCCTGACCCTAGAACCCTAGCTGAAACTATCTTGCTGAACCCCTAACACTAGAACCCTAGCTCAAACTGTCACCATGGGCATGGTTCCATTTTGGTATTCCAGAAAACAGGCAACAAGCAAAGAACTGCCATGCTCTCCGATTCACATAGCCCAGCGAGCCAACAAACGAGCCCCTAACGAGGAAGAGGGAGGGTGTGGGCGTGGGCCGTCTAGGGTTTCACCTTCACGTATATATATGTATGTTTGGTACCTTGGTCCCACATGTCATACTACTACCAGTTAATTAACGGGGAGCGGGTATGGGGATCGATGTACTGGCTCCATCCCCGGTTACCCGCTGGGTACCAATTTGTTCCCGATAACATCCCCACGGTGATCAAATCGCCTCCATCACCGTCCCCTAATAGGTAAATTAACCACCGGAGTTCGGGGAATGGGGCCCCATTGCCAAATTTACCCCTAGCTGGTGGACGTCCACGGCCGTAATTCTGGTTCCGGTATTGACCGTTTATGCTAGTATACGAAGCTTCTACCTTTCTGAAGTTTTTATTGGTAAAAGTGCTGCACCCACTCTGCAGTAATTTGGGACAACGTAGATACGTACAGCTAGCAGGTGGTATTGGGCTCGGTTACTTGTTGCCATCAAGGTTTTTTTTTACAAGATAAGCATCAGGTCTCTCCATGAATCATGGTGCGTGCAACTCCTTAGGTAACTTCTTTTGCAAAAATGCACTCCGTAAGTAGTATTTTTTTATGGGAATGCACTCACTAAGTTTTTCTTTAGTTATGGAAAAGGCAAAGACACAGGCCGGCTTCCCTCGTCTTTGTTCCCGTCCAGCCCAACTAAAAACCCAAGTAGAAGCCCATGCAGTTTTCATTGGTTTTTCTTTCTTGCTAGTATCGTTTTATGCATGAGAAAAAAAGTAGTCGATTAAAAATAGATATGAAGCCCATGCAATTTTCATTGGTTTTTCTTTCTTGCTGGTATCGTTTTATGCATGAGAAAAAAAGTAGTCGATTAAAAATAGATATGGAGATGGGAGGTATCGATCCCCCTTCCTCTAATTCGCATTAACCAGCGCTCTACCATTTGAGATACATCCCCATTTAATTTTATATTCATTAATTTTAGCAATTAAATTGACTGCTTTAAGAATGACGCGAACACTAATTAAACCGCACCTTCCACCACGATTTTGAACAACGGGAGTGCCGTGCATAAGACACTTTCATGTAGGATTCATGTACGATGGAGTAGCCCTTGCACTGGTAGAAAATAGGCCTTCCATACGTCCCCATTAGTTCCCAAAATAATCGACCCGCGACCATAGGGGTCTTTAGTCGCGGTTCGATTGGAGACCCGCGACCAACAGTCTGGGCCCAGCGCGCTCGGTCCACAGCTGGCGGACGGGAGGGGCTTTAGTCCCGGTTGGCCAGGCCAACCGGGACTAATAGGTCCTCAGGCTGCCCCGAAGGCTATTAGTCGCGGTTGTCCAGGCCAACCGGGACTAAAAGCCCATCCCTATATATAGGGCTCAGCTGGCTGCACTTAGCCACATTTGGTGTCACTTCTACTCACAATATTCACAAGGGGTGGTGGGTTTGCTTTTTGTTCCTCCTATGCACACAAGGTGTTCGATGAAATGCCCCGAGAGCATGAAACACACATGATATGAAGTGTCCGAGCCACACTTGAGCTTTTTCATTTATTTTTCCTCCGCGATCGCGGTTAGCAACTTGAACCTTTCATGATTTGTATTATTTCTCTAGCTAGTTAGTTTAGCAAATGCATGATGGTTAATTATATACTTTATATAATAATAATGCAGATGAATCGGCAATGGATGTACGGTAACCGACTCTCTGGCGAGTTCACTACGGGTTTGAAAGATTTCCTCGTAGTGGCAAATGCGAACAAGCAGCGAGGTTTTATTATCTGTCCGTGTGCTGAATGTAAGAATCAGAAGGGTCACTCCAACTCAAGAGTCGTTCACATGCACCTGCTTCGGCACGGTTTCATGCCAAGCTATAATTGTTGGACCAAGCATGGAGAAAGAGGGGTTAGAATGGAAGAAGAGGATGATATCGATGTCAACTATCATGAGGCTTTCATGGAGGATGATGCTGAAGGTGGGGAAGGTTTTGGTGAAGGTGAAGAAGAGGCACACGATGAGCCCGCTGATGATCTTGGTCGGACCATTGCTGATGCACGGAGACGCTGCGAAACTGACAAGGAGAGGGAGAATTTGGATCGCATGTTAGAGGATCACACGAGGTCGCTGTACCCAGGATGCGACAATAGTCTGAAAAAGCTGGGTTGCACACTGGATTTGCTGAAATGGAAGGCACAGGAAGGTGTAGCTGACTCATCATTTGAAAATTTGCTGAAAATGTTGAAGAATATGTTTCCGAAGAATAACGAGTTGCCCGCCAGTACGTACGAAGCAAAGAAGGTTGTCTGCCCTCTAGGTTTAGAGGTTCTGAAGATACATGCATGCATTAACGACTGCATCCTCTACCGCGGTGCATACGAGAATTTGAATGAATGCCCTGTATGCACTGCATTGCGTTATAAGATCAGAGGCGATGACCCTGGTGACGATGTTGAGGGCGAGAAACCCAGGAAGAGGGTTCCCGCCAAGGTGATGTGGTATGCTCCTATAATACCTCGGTTGAAAGGTCTATTCAGGAACAAAGAGCATGCCAAGTTGTTGCGATGGCACAAAGAGAACCGTAAGTCCGACGGGGAGTTGAGACACCCCGCTGATGGAACGCAATGGAGAAAGATCGACAGAGAGTTCAAAGATTTTGTAGCTGACGCAAGGAACATAAGATTTGGTCTAAGTACTGATGGCATGAATCCTTTTGGCGAGCAGAGCTCCAGCTATAGCACATGGCCCGTGACTCTATGCATCTACAACCTTCCTCCTTGGTTGTGCATGAAGCGGAAGTTCATTATGATGCCAGTGCTCATCCAAGGTCCGAAGCAACCCGGTAACGACATCGATGTGTATCTAAGGCCATTAGTTGATGAACTTTTACAGTTGTGGGGCAGACCTGGTGTACCTGTGTGGGATGAACACAAAGAAGAGGAATTTGACCTACGAGCGTTGCTTTTTGTAACCATCAACGATTGGCCTGCTCTCAGTAACCTTTCGGGACAGTCAAATAAGGGATACAAAGCATGCACACACTGCTTACATGAGACTGAAAGTGTATTTTTGGATAATTGTAGGAAGAACGTGTACCTGGGTCATCGTCGATTTCTTCCCCGAAATCATAACGTAAGAAAGAAAGGCAAGCATTTCAACGGCAAGGCAGATCACCGGCCGAAGCCTGCGGAACGTACTGGAGCTGAGATATTTGATATGGTCAAGGATTTGAAAGTCATCTTTGGAAAGGGTCCTGGTGGACAATCAGTTCCGCTGGGAGTTGACGGGCACGTACCCATGTGGAAGAAGAAATCAATATTTTGGGAGCTACAGTATTGGAAAGTCCTAGATGTCCGCTCTGCAATCGACGTGATGCATGTTACGAAGAATATTTGCGTGAACCTGCTAAGCTTCTTGGGCGTGTATGGGAAGACAAATGATACAAAGGAAGCACGACAGGACCAGCAACTTTTGAAAGACCCAGATGACCGGCATCCGGAATGGTTTCAAGGTCGTGCCATCTACGCTCTTACGAAAGAAGAGAAGGTCATTTTTTTTGAATGCCTGAGCAGTATGAAGGTCCCGTCTGGCTTCTCGTCGAGTATAAAGGGAATAATAAACATGGCGGACAAAAAAGTTCCAAAACCTGAAGTCTCACGACTGCCACGTGATTATGACGCAATTGCTTCCGATTGCTTTGAGGGGGCTCCTACCGGAAAATGTTCGAGTAGCGATTGTGAAGCTATGTGCATTCCTCAATGCAATCTCTCAGAAGGTAATCAGTCCAGAAGATCTACCACGGTTACAGAACGATGTGGTCCAATGTCTTGTCAGTTTCGAGTTGGTGTTTCCACCATCCTTCTTCAATATCATGACGCACCTCCTGGTCCACCTAGTCGAAGAGATTTCCATTCTCGGTCCTGTATTTCTACACAATATGTTCCCCTTCGAGAGGTTTATGGGAGTATTAAAGAAATATGTTCGTAACCGTGCTAGGCCAGAAGGAAGCATCGTAAAGGGCTATGGAAATGAGGAGGTAATTGAGTTCTGCATTGACTATGTTCCTGACCTTAAGCCGATTGGTATTCCTCAATTGCGGCACGAGGGGAGACTAAGTGGAAAAGGCACGATCGGAAGGAAATCAACGATATGTATGGACGGTCATTCTATGACTGAAGCACACCACACAGTTCTGCAAAATTCGAGCTTGGTGGCTCCGTAGTTCGAGAAACACAAGAATATTTTACGCTCGGACAACCCGGGGAAGCCTGAATCATGGATTAGAAAGGCCCACATGGAGACTTTCGGCAGTTGGTTGCGAAAACATTTAATGAATGACAATGATGTTGGAGATCAGCTGTACATGTTGGCCAAGACACCATCTTCGACTATAACGAATTTCCAAGGGTACGAGATTAATGGGAATACATTTTACACGAGCTCCCAAGATAAAAAGAGCACCAACCAAAACAGTGGTGTCCGCTTTGATGCAGCAACCGAGATTGGGCAAAAGGTCACATATTATGGTTACATAGAGGAGATATGGGAACTTGACTATGGACCCTCCTTTAAGGTCCCTTTGTTCCGGTGCAAATGGTTCAAGCTAACAGGAGGTGGGGTAAAGGTGGACGAGCAATACGGAATGACAATGGTGGATTTCGACAATCTTGGTTATCTTGACGAACCATTCGTCCTAGCCAAAGATGTCGCTCAGGTTTTCTATTTGAAGGACATGAGTAGCAAACCGAGAAAACGGAAAGATAAGAAAAGATCAGTACATCATGCGATGATCCAAAGCGCCACATTGTTCTTTCAGGGAAAAGAAACATCGTGGGAGTGGAGGACAAGACAGACATGTGAGAAGATTATAATATGTTTCGGGAAATTCCGCCCTTCAAAGTCAACACTGACCCAAGCATTAAGTTAAATGATGAGGATGCTCCATGGATACGGTCAAATCGTAAGAAAGCGGGGACACAAGGGAAGAATTGATGTGTAATAATTTATTGTACCAAACTTTTTTGAATGGATCATATGAATTATATTATCTCTGATGTGTTTAAGACTAACTCCTTTGCAAACTATTTGAGAAAACGAGTGGAAAACATGGAAAACAGAAGGTTACTTAAATGTCTCAAAACCTTGTGAGATAAAATATCTGATTTCATAACTTCTATTAAAAACAGAAAACAGACGCGCTAGCGCGCCGTAGTGTCGCCGGAATACAAATTCTTTTATTAAAAAGAGAGAACAGACGAACACTACTCCTCGTCGTCGTCGTCGGGGAACTCGTCGGTGACCTCCTCCGGGTCATCGTCGTCGGCGAACTCGTCGGTGACCTCCTCGTCGTCGTCGGAGGTGCATGATGGTATGTCCGAGATAGGCCCCCACCTCGGATCGACGGAGGCCCAGACTTCGCCGGCGCGGTCGGCCCGACGAAGCTCTTGCAGCGCCTTCGTCCTCGCCTCCCGAGCGGCATCTAACGCGAGGTGACGTTCGAGGCGGCGCTCCGCCCGCTCAGCCGCGCAGGTCTGCCAGAGCTCCTCGTCGGCGCTCTCCTCCCCCGGGTTGTTCCGGTAATACTCGCGGACGACGCGGTCTTCCCTGACGTCGACTAGGCCCTGAAACGCGCGGTGACGGAGGTGGAGGTGGTCGGCGGCAGTGGCGATCTGCGGCTTCGGCGCCCTGGCCTCCGCTTCCCAGACGGTGTGGCAGTCGTTGAAGTTCATCAGCGACCGCGGGCGATTGAGGCGCCAGGCCGCCGCGTCCCAGGCGCGGGCGGACTCCGCCGTCGTCGCAAAGGAGCCGAGGGGGATGCGGTCGTCCCCCCAGCGGATATCTGCGCTGAACATTCCGTTCTGCCGTGCTCGAACGCCGCGGAAGCCGTTGGTGTTGTTCCTCCTCGGAGGCATGGTGGAAGCGCGATGGTGCGTGGAGAGGAGTGGGCGCGTGGAGAGGAGAAGACGCGCTCGAGGCGCGAAAGTTTATACCGCGCCCTCCTAGCCACGTGTCACAACTCCCGCGCCACGCGTCACACGCCACCCTAACACAACCAAGCAAATAGTTGCACATTACTACCCGAGCTCAAAGTGAACACTGACCCAAGCATGGATGGATGTGTTAAAGGGGCGGGGGGGGGGGGTGTAGAACAAAATAATCGGTATCACCATCATACAACCCTACCGTGGCTACTCGGTGCAATATGCATACCAAATGCACGGAAGGACGTATGATGGCGAATCCGGATGTTTTGTATTTGCTCGATAAACTGAATATATGATCTATCAAACCTTAAAGGGGGATGTAGAACAAAACAATCGGTATCGCCATTATACAGCCCCACCGTGGCTACTGGGTGCAATATGCATACCAAATGCACGACATGCGTATGATGGCGAATCCGGATGTTTTGTATTTGCTCGATGAACTGACCGGTGTATGAAGGTGGGCTATATATAGGGTCCTCCGGCACACAAAGTGTTGTGCTAGGGTTTTGATCCAACGGTTAAGAAACACCCTCATCCAACGGATCACAACACAGCTCGAAAGAAACACACCGTACCCCTGATCGAACGGCTCACAACAGCTCGAAAGAAACACACCCGGATCAACGACTCACAAGCGCTTGAAAGAAACACACGATCCGTGTGATTCTATCTGATTGGTCCCTAACCCATTTAGTCCCGGTTGGTGTCCCCAACCAGGACTAAAGGGATGTTTTCTTCTCGCTATATATATGTATGCATTGCCACACTATTGGCATAAACACATACAAACTCACCACTCTCTCATGGCTTCTACCATACCCACTCTAACATTCATCCAGGCGGAGGAACTTTCCGCCTCAAACTACCCCTGCCCGTGCGGCTACAACGTTCCCGTCGGTTGGATGCTGAGCGCCGGAGGAGTGCCGGTCCCTCCTCTTCCTTAAGGTGTGGCGCGTCGGGCGGCCATCACGAACCACTACTACCACGAGCTCACGCCGGAGCACCGGAGGAATCCCAGTTGGGATCCCGATAACCAGCATACTTGGGATGCCTTCTTCATCAATCGGCGTGAGAGGGCGCTCGCCAGGTATGAGGAGGACGGTCTGCCTCCTGGGAACTTTCACGAGGCCGGTCGTCGGCTATGGTGGTCCGGCCGGACTCTACAGAGCGTCATGGACTACATCAGGGCCGGCGATATCCCCCGCCTGCGCTACCCTCAAGCCCAGTCCTGGAGTCGTGATCCTCCGAGGGAGTGCAGAGCACCGTCAGACGATAGTGACGACGACGGCGGCGACTACGACGACTACGAGTCGGAGTACTATAGGCCTAGGCAGGAGTATGACTAGCAAGATGTGTGTGAATCTTTCTGATTGGATTGAACAAAACCCTAACCATTTCGTCTCGGTTGGTAAAACATGCTGGGACTAAAGGGGTTTTATTTTTCTGAATTTTCTGATATATTATTTGTATTTTTAAGATTTTAAAATGAAGTAGTTTTATTTTTCTGAATTTTCATATTATTTTGTATTTTTAAGATTTTAAAAAGAAGTAGTTTGATTTTTCTGAATTTTCTGATATACTTTTTGTATTTTTAAGATTTTAAAATGTAGTAGTTTTATTTTTCTGAATTTTTCTGATATAATATTTGTATTTTTAAGATTTTAAAATGAAGTGGTTTTATTTTTCTGAATTTTCATATTATTTTATTTTTAAGATTTAAAAAAGAAGTAGTTTTATTTTTCTTAATTTTCTGATATATTATTTGTATTTTTAAAATTGGAAAAAGGAAAAGTATTTGAAAAAGCACCTTTAGTCGCGGTTCGTGACACTACCTGCGACTAAAGGCTCTTTCCGCACGGGAACGAAAACGCCGCGAAAAACCTTTAGTCGCGGTTCGTGACACCAACCGCGACTAAAGGTACCCCTTTAGTCCCGGTTGGTGTCACGATCCGGGACTAAAGGCCCGCGGAGGGTACCGGAGGGGGCCTTTAGTCGCGGTTGGTGTCCCCAACCGGGACTAAAGGCTGGCCCTGTATATTCTCTGCCCCCAAAAATTTCTAAGTCCCAAACACATATCGTCTTCTCCGCGCCGCCCTCGCCGATTCCGTCTCCGGTTGCTGCCCGCCGTCCTCGCCGATTCCGTCTCCGGTTGCTGCCCGACGCCCTCGCCGATTCTGTCTCCGGTAGGTTCCCGCCCGTGCGTGCTTGAGGATCTGTGGAGGACCGTGCACGACGATCGGAAACGACGACGACGGCGGTTAATTAGGTGCCAGTGCCGTGGCCGTGCTTGTGCGTGCGTGCGTGCTTGGCCGTGCCCGTGCCGTGGTTGTGGCCGTGGCCGTGCTTGGCCGTGCGTGCGTGCGTGCACGGTGGTGCGTGGCCGTGCCGTGCTCGCGGGGGAGAGAGGGGAGTGGCCGTGGCCGTGGCCGTGCTCGCGGGGGAGAGAGGGGAGTGGCCGTGGCCCTCGTCGGAGGAAGACGAAACAGAGACGGGGGCTCGCGTCACGCTGACGTCACGCTGACGTCACCTGGCCACGTGTTGGCGAGTTTTTTTAATGACGTCATTGTGACACGTGGGGCCCACTGTATATGGAATTACAGAACATAATTAAATCTTCTAAATTAAATAACTTTTAATTTATAATTCCAAAAATTATGGGAAAATATGCAAAATGTTCACAAAAATATAAGCTATCTGTTTATATCATTTTCAATCATGTTTGACAAAGTTCAAAATGAGACCATATTTGAATTTGAATTAAATTCATTAAAATAATGAAAATAAGTTTTAATTCAATAAATTCAGAATATTAAGTGTAATACCAAAATGACCAGGAAAGCAAATGCAACCTAGCTATGGGGTTCTCCAAGTCATTTGAGCAACTAATCTTGGACACACCTCTAAAGTATGGTTTTCCCCCTCCGGTGGTCATCGTTCTTGCACCCAAAACCCTAGCAATCTGTTTTCCCTCCTTCTACAACAATATTTGCTAAGTCTCCTATATACTTAATTAATTTTTAATACATGCATGTCTGCAGGAGTGACATATGGCGGACAATAGAGCCTTGCCGCTTACGGATCAGGAGGCTGAAGGTTATATATTCGACATCATAGCCAACGAGATCCCTTATGTGTCGGGCCCAGAAGATGATGTAGTCTCTTCTTATCTGAACCTTGATGATCAAGAAGGTGGAGAAACGGACATTGTCGATGATCAAGAGGGTGAAGGAACGGACATTGTCGACGAAGGTGAACCGTCGACAAACGACGATCTCCAATTGCAAAGACCAACCACCTCCGGCGAGGTATATATATATATATATATACATTGAGCATCTCGTGATACAAACTTACTGAAATGTGAATACATATGCATTAACGCGCGCGACTCTCTTTCTTATTTTAGCCCTCGGCCGGATCGAGTACGACAAAGCGTGGCAAATCCAGGGCGATGAAAGAAGGAGAAACATATACCATCGAATCAGTCGGTGAAACCGGCAAGCCCCTACAGCACACCACAAAGTTTATCAACCAATGCGGAGTCATTGTTAGAGACAACGTCCCGATCACCGTCCAGGAATGGAAGGAGCCAAAGAAAGCACGTCTTGGTTTCAGTTATGTCGACAAGAGAACGAAAAAGGATATGTGGAGAAAGCTTATGGTACATTTCAATCTACCTCCGGAATACAACAAAAAAGATGAATTCGATAACGAGGTTCCGGGTGGACGTCAGAGGAGGAGGCTAGTCAAAGAGTTCGCTCTTCAGAAGATGGCCGAAGCATTCCGGAACTTCAAGAAAAAATTGTTCCGTGAATATGTCAGCAAGGGCAAGACTCCGATTTTCACTGGACAACATGAGAAACTGAGAGTTGATTGGCCAGAATTTGTGACGCAGAAGAAATCGGAGCATTTCAAGGAAATATCGAAAAAAAATAAGGTTAATGCGGACAAGAAACAGTACCATCATGTTATGGGGCCAGGAGGATACCGCGTTTTGGCGCCTAAGTGGCAGGCGATGGAGGACGGCCTAAGGGCTAGAGGAATCCCTCTGGGTACAGAGGGATGGGACGAAAGAGCCAAAATGTGGTGGTATGGGCATGGGGGATCGCTAGACTCGGAGACAGGGGCGTGTGTTCATCGGCAGAAAACGTTTGCTCCCACCCAACACCTTATTGACGCAATGGCCAAAGCTCAACAGGGCTTGCTCACGTTCAACAGAGAGAGAGAGACGCACTGACCCATGCCCTCGGGAATCCTGAACACGGAGGACATATACGAGGCAAAGGCAGAATGCCGTGGAAAGTAGGGTTTGCCCAGGAAAATGACCCGTACTGTTATAGAAGCCGTAAGAGAAAGACGGACCGGGATGCAGATCTTCTGGCGAAGCTTGCATCGGAAGTTAGTGAGTTGAAGCAGACCGTGCATGGAATACTTGACAAAGAAAGATCGACGGCTGCAGGGCCGCATGAAGATCATGAAGCGGATCTCGGAAGCCAGCATCAGCGGAGAAGCAGCATGGCTTCCACGGAGGCCCCGCCTGCAGGTGCTAATGCATCGATGATCGAGAGTCGTGCACCGGAGCCTCACTACCCCGTGGATGATGTAAAGGAGATGAAAGAATGTGATCTGCATTATCCCGTGGGGAACATTTCCACGAAGGTAGCTACCGGCAGTGCTTTACCCTATACACCTGGAGCACTCCACCACAACAATCCCATTCCATATGGCTATGCTCGTGTCACGGTGGAAGACATACTCCAAGTGTTTGAGGACCTGGAGATTTACATAGCTACACCCGAAGGGGAGAAGACTTGGAGATGTCAAGCGCCAGTTCATTCTATGAAAAAATAAGTACATTGTGTTTCCAGGCGAGACGCCAAGGCCAGCAAGTCCACCCCCCTCCGATGGTGCAGGTGGTGGTGGTGGTGCTGGTTCACATACGCCTCCTTCACGCCATTCGACGCCGCCCCCCAATCCTCCTCCGGCGGATAAGCTGCCGTCGCCCCCCAATCCTCCTCCGACGGATAAGCTGCCACCGCCCCCCAATTATCCTCCGGCGGATAAGCAGCCGTCACCCCCCATTCCTCCTCCAACGGATAAGCAGCCGTCGCCCCCCATTCCTCCTCCGGCGGATAACCTGCCGTCGCCCCCCATTGCTCCTCCGGCGAAGAAACAGAAGCTGACTATTAACACGAGCCTTATGTACCTAAGACCACACGGGTACCGGAGCCATCACTGAAGCCTATCCCCAAGGCCTTGGGAACTTAGTGATGCTGAAACAAAATTGGCCGCGAAGGCTGACTAGAAAATGGTCGGCCGATCGGAAGGCGCTAAGGGAGTCTAAGCCTAAGGAAGTATACCCTCCGTCGGTACAGAAGTGGGCTATGGGTTTTTTGTCGACACCCCCCAAGCCGAGAAGAATTTGCCTAAAGACTATGAAAATGAACTTCGTAGGCAATCACAAGCATTGATGGAGGAGAAAGAAGAAAGGAAAAAAAGCGGGAAACAAGTTGACCAGCTCGGGATGCAGAGTAAACAATCGATCCCCCTGCTCATAGTGAAATCCGGTCCGGAACAGGACCCCGAGGTCAGAGAAGCTGCGGCAGCAATGGGATTGACTGTAGCTACTGCCATGAAAAATGAGTCCGAGGTGGGTATGTCTCTTCGTACCTTGTTAGGCCTGGACGATGCGCAATGGCTGAGGTAGTATTACAATATGAGAAGAAAGGGCCTCTCGTCGAGCCTACGTAGGAAAAGAGTCTACCACCACTAATGCAAAGTCTGCTACGTTGGTACAAACATTTCATATCATGGTCCGACAAAGAATTTGTTTATGTGGATGTTACAGAGGAGCATCACACGAAAAAAGTACTCTGTAGCAGTTGAGATGAGTGAATTGTTCCAGCTGTTCAATCTGCGCGAGCTCGACAAATCTATCCTGAGTTGCTACGTTCTGTAAGTGATTTATTTCTACCTCATCTCGTTCTTCATTGCCTACACTAAATATATATATATATATATATGTCCTAACTATATTGTTGCGTACACTATTATGCAGATTGAAGATTTGGGAATGCAAAATAAGACTTATCCATGATGTTGGGTTCATTGACCCACAAATCATTAATGGAACTATGTTAGAACGTCACCCCCTAGACGTGGAGACAAACTTGTACAATTTTCTTAAAAAGCATGAACTCAAAAGTCATATTCTGTTTCCTTACCATTTTGGGTGAGTGTTTCTCTCTTGTGCCCATTCTATTTTGTTTACTCCATGCATGGTATTTCTAATCGATAAGTTATGCATGAATGTGCATGTAACGTGTCCGCAGGTTCCAATGGATGCTGCTAAAAATTGAACTTCACACCTCCACAGTTTTTATCATGGACTCTATGAATTCAGATCCAAAGCATTGGATCGACATGAGAAAAATGCTGCAAAGGTAATTATTTTCAATCATTTGCGCTCTATATCGATCGGTCTCTTTTTTCATTTCCAATATGCAGTAGCTAATAACTCCCTTGTTCATTTAATTTTCTTTGCACTGTAGAGTTTGGAGACGGTTCTCAAAAGAAAATGTCGGTGGATTCAAACATCAGCTAGAATTTAAAAATATGCTTCGTGTGGATAAGCAGCCACCGAGGACCAATCTATGTGGATACTATGTTTGTGAGAACATACGGAAAGAAATCTCAGAGAGGAAGAAGTCGGAGAGCACGCGGAAGAGTCTCAATAACTTGCGGAGGACGCTTAGTCCAGAAGCTCGCTTCCGACCAATTCAAGAGGAAATAGCATGATTTTTCCTTGGGCATGTCGTCGATCCTCAAGGAGAACACTATGCGTCCACCGACGATGATGCTTATATGCATCTCCGAGATTGAAACTTGTTCGAAGTTGTGTATGGTCATCCATCTTAATTGTGTATATGGAAACTTGTTCGAAATTGTATATGGTCACCCAAGATTGAATATATATTATATATTCCTATTGAATTCTTCTTGTTTGAAATTTCATATATGCACGTATATAGTAGCGTAAAAAATATATATATATGTGTACTGAAACTTCATCAAAATTAAAATAAAACACAAAATAAGATATAAAAGAAATAAAACAAAACAAATTAAAAAGAAACCAGGTTTAGGGGGGCTAAAACCCTAAACCTGCGGACGAGACCTTCAGTCCCTGTTAGCCACGAGAACCGGGACTAAAGGTCCTCCGCCCCACGGACTCCTGGCGCCCACGTGGATGGGCCTTTAGTCCCGGTCCGTAAGTGGCGCGACTATAGGGGGGGGGTTTTAGTCGCGCATACCTAGTCCCGGTTGCGCGGCCGGGACTAATGGCCTTTGCGAACCGGGACTGAAGGCCTATTTTCTACCAGTGTTGGCTCACGGCACGCCGGGCAGAAAACTTCTACTCGCTCCGTCTCAAAAAATTTTCATTGAGATGAATGTATCTAGATATTTTTGTGTGTGTTAGATACATTAATTTCAATCTATTTCGTCGACAACTATTTTGAGACGCACAATTAGGGGTGGAAACGGATAGGATGAGGATTGATAGTGCCCTTCCACGTCCGTTTTCATATGTTAAAAACAAATATGAATACAATAACAGATGTTGTCGGACTAATGCGAATCAGATGTTAGTCGAATACAGATCACACGATTTTCTCAATTCGGAGCGAAAACAAATATAAAACAAGTAAGAGGAAAGGACTAGCGAGCCATCCCAGCGTATCCACCTAGCGCTCGCTGCGATAGTTTTGGTGTCCACGTTTTCTCTCCCTTAGCTCGTTAATTTGTCTCGTTCGTCCTTTCCCTTCCCCACACGTCTCACGGCACCATAACCAGAAGTTAGGGTTGCTCCCACCCCGCCACCGCCGCTGCTATCACAGGCCACTCCAGCCGTCGCACGCCACACGCACCGCCTTCCCGGATCTCCCCGTGACCGTTGTGACGTCTCCTCCCCGTGCCTTTTCCACCACCACGACATCCTCTACGTCGTCCTTGCTGCACCAACACCCATCGATGTGACTAGGCCACCGAAGGGCAAGGTGAGGAGGTCGTAGGCAGGACCATGTCGAGGCGACCGCCGAGCCTCGAGATGATGATGAGATTCGCAAGGCGGGTGGATATCGGACCTACCTGCTACAACAAATCACGTCGACCACCATCGAAGGCTCCACACGCCGATTATTTTGGGCTGGAAGAAGTGGTGACAACATGGGATCCTTCTTCCTCGAGCGTCATATTTTGCGAGGCACACGATGTCAGGACCTTCAGGTTTGTCATTCACTCATGGCCAGCTTGCCACCATATGTTTGTTGAAATGCTCACGTGCAATATGTAGGCATATATGTGTGTAACTCTCGAGCGACAAGGGTCTAGGACTCAGCTATAGCTGCAGGTTCTGCTTTTTTTTTGTTTACAATTTTGTTGAAGATTTGATTGCTCTAATGGATATTGTGTTCATAAATTATGACAAAAGACTCAGTGACAACGTATGACTCAGCCAGTGACCAAGAAGAAGCCCACCAGCAACTTTCTTCAAGTTTGGGGATTTCCCCCCCAAAATCAGAGGTACAATCCCTAGACAAAATAGTAGTTATTGAAATATGGATGTGAGCATGGTTCTACTTTTCGTATTCTTGTTGCCAGGGCCACTTCCTTCCGCCCACTGCCGCGTGGTGTTTGCCGAATTACAAAATAGGTTGGTATTAACTGGTTATATTTTCATCTATCCACATTTTCATGTATTTGCATGTAAGGATTCAAGGTCTCTTAGTTGGTGGTGTTTTAACCTAGGGCTTGCTTGGGACGGATTTCTGAAGCTAGGCATACGCTTCATTATATTAACACCTAAAACTTTATCTCCCTTAGTCATTTTCCATGGAATTAAACATGTTAGTAAAATTCAATTTTAATTCCGCTTTACTTAGGCTCAAAGTGTGTTTATGTTTTTTCTCTCTATTCGATGCCGAAGCAATATGTTTCCACGAATCCAGTGAGTTTTCAGTCAGGCTAGAGAGTCCTCATGTCATATCTTGAGATCAAATCTGGCTTGGAGATGTTCCCATGGGGCCTTCAGCGCATCCACTTAGTTCATCTTATCGGACATGTGAGACTAAAAATGAAAAACAAGAATTGGGTATTGTTATAGGTAGTCAGTTCAACTATAATTAGTTGTTCGTATTTTGAATTATCTGGTGTACGCATTTTGATGAATGTGCATGTTTTTGCAATTTTGCCCGTGTTGTGCCAGATGGACTCCTCGTTTTGTTTGCTTCATATTTTATGATGCGCAAGTTTATCGACCACCAGAAAAATAGGTTTGTGTAATTGTCATGAATTATTCCCATCCATTTTGGATCTGTTGCAGAACCATGGACATTCAGTGGATGAGAACACAATTTGGCAAGGAATTTGCAAGTACAAGCAGCCAATTATAGAGCCTATACAGTCATCAAACTTTACAAATGCAATTGAGGTTATGCGATCATTTATTATTTCCCACTTGAACTCCAAACTCTGTTGCCTTATATAACTCTATAAATTTGTTCTGCAGGACTATGTTGAACTTCTTCTACTTCTGAGGGAATTTTCATTCTAACAACTTCTATTTCAGCTTCCAGTGAAATATTAATTTTAATTTTCTTCTTTTGCCAAAATCATCATGTTTCTTTTTTTAAAATGATTTTGTCCTGACTCTCACTGTGCTAATTTTTTCGGTAGCCCGACTATGCTATCGATCTATTATAAATCTAGAATTCTTATGCTTAATCATATTCAGTGTGTCATAAGACAATCCTATTAAGGGTTCAGTAATTCAAACAGAGTCTACACATATAGGGGTTGAGACAACATTGCTTAAATTCTTGAGGAAAAACAAGGTATTTTTCTTCTGATGTTTCTTGAAATTCGGTCCTCTGATTTTTATTCTCTAGTTGGATTGCACATCAGTCTTTTGCTTTGCATAATAAATCATGTAGTTTACCCACTACCCCAACGGTTTACGTACATATAGGTCCAAATACTCTCATGTTTTTTATTCAATTATGAGGTCAGATGCAAAATTGCGCCATTTTATTTAATCTTCAGTGAAGTCTCAACCATCCAAGATCTATTTTATTTACATGGCCTTTACATTTTTATTTTTGGTCATTGAATCTATTCCATAATATATATTGGATGTGTTAATATATTACTATCCTAATGAATGAATAATTACCATGCTTGATTCGTCTGCATTACATTAATGCTCATTGTTATGACTTCTTCCATCTGTTCTGATGCCTTAACTTTCATCCTCAATGCTAGGTTTTAATTGTCATGGTATGCAAGACTGGTGAAAGAAGAGGCTGTCACGCTATGTTGTTAGATATTCCATCTTAAATATCTTAATTATACATTTCTATACTATGCATTCTCGTTCTTATGACAGGGATAACGTAATGCAAGCTTGCAACAATTTTTTTCCGATCCCTAAAATTGTTTTTTTCCTTGTTAGCCTTCTTTATTTTGCAGACGGATGGCACCGACTTGGAGAAAGTAACCAGGGAGATCAGCATGGGTGAGTCTCTCAACAAATCTCATGTATTGCATCCTGATGGTGTTTTTTTGTGTGTGCTCAGCAGTGGCTGCATTAACTATCGTTGTCATCTATGTACTTTGGCAAATTACCGTCACTTGCATTGGTGTGCTGGCTTATGCGGGGTAGGGATTGCTTTAAAAAAAGGGCATTTATTACTTAAAAGGTTAAAGTGTTACACCCGACCTCTGCATAACAAGATGCACACAACCACGAACCAATCAAAGAGAAATGAAATAGTAGCAACAGACAAAATTACACTCATAAAGACAGAAAAAATCGTCGTCTATGGAGGAGCAATCCGAAGATCAAGCGGTCATCCATGTGGGATAAAAATATCCCTCGCCATCTTTTCCAGACATACACAAGCCTCCGTAAAAAGGCCTCGATACTTCGTCCGTTGTAATGTGGACCACGAACGGAGAATACCTGTGCATCGGAATAGAACCTGCAAACGAGAGAATTTTTTATCAGAGAATATCTTGTCATTCCTACTCAGCCAAAGCTACCATATAACGGCAAGCACTCCTACCCTAAACATTTTTTTAAATCTTTTATCTACCCCGTTTAACCAATTGCCAAAATATTAACAATGGATGTGGGTGGATACAGATTCGAAGCCCTTTGGATAGCTGACCAAATAGAATTGGCGAATTTGCAGTCAAAGATCAAGTGTCTAATTGGCTTATCCAGAGGACAAGAGATGCACTTCGTACTCCCATACCAATTACTCTTGACAAGATTATCCTTAGTTAATATGACACCCTTACGAAGGTACTATGCGATTTTTTTTAGCTTCAATGGTACCTTCATTTTCCATATTTTTTTGTTATTATCGACTGGAATACCTGAATGAGCGATTTCTCTATACATGGAATCCACTGAAAACTTCCTGTTTCCAGTTAGACTGCAACGAAACTCATCGGTGCGTTGTGACAGTTGGACCAAAACCATTCTATCCAGCAAAGCATTCTAAGACAAAAGTCTCTGTCCAATGATATCTCGCTTGAAAGTCACATTTGGAGGCGATGTTTGCATAACTGTAGCTAACGTATAACCTTTGTGACGTACAATGTTGTATAAGGCCGGATATTGTTCTCGGAGAGTGATATTACCTAGCCATCTGTCCTTTCAGAACCTTATCTCTGATCCATCTTTAATATGAAATAAACCAAGGCGAAAGAAATGTTTTTTCGTCGCCATTAGTGTCACGACCCCCGGACCCAGAGGTATACATACTGTTACACGCTCCTAATCATGGACCCACAATGGCTTCGGGGTTACTGGCCCCGGCCACAACAAACAACGGCAGGTAGACCGGATTCATCGGCACACAAGCCGGATAACATTGGTACTACTACTCCTTGTGTCTATGCTACTTATAACCAACTATGCATATCAAAGCGTCCACGAGCCGTATGAAACTGACGGAACGGGACCAAAGGTATACAGAGATGCTATGCATCCAGGAAATGCAACAACAATCGAGGGTTACTGGGGTTACCAAGCCCCATGCCGAATCACATCAGCAAACGTGCTCGGAAATGGATCATCGGCTCCACAACCCCTCGACTGCGACAGCTACGTAGACATAGCCAAAACTGTATAACAATGATCTCAAAACCAACAACCGATCAAAGCAGCACTTTAGACATGAAGTTGTATGAAGCAAGTATTACTAGAGTGTAGCTTTACAAAACAGAGGTCACATGACCCAACATTACATCAGACAACGGAGGCAAAATATGTTGCTAGTCAACATGAACCAAAAGGCCTAAGAGGCAGCAACATAAGGCGACATCCCAGCTCATATATTCCAGTCTGCTACCTGGGAACCCAAACTACTCGTCGATGTCCACGTTGAAACCACCACTGGAGTGAGATCTTCACCTGAACCAAATTTAAGCAAACCTGAGTACTGGAGGTACACAACAAGACTTAGTTAACCTATTATGTATCTGCTGTTTCGGAAAAAGGTTTCATGAAGATTAATTTGCGTAAAGCATTTTTTTTCCAATTGAGGAGGAATAGCACGTCACAAGGAGCATTTTCAAAATAGAGGAGAAAGCTAATCAACTACTGAAATCATCATCTTTTCATTCCCCAATATTACTTCCCAGCTTCTCATGCTACAAGGATCACCCTCTCTCCATCTCCGAGGAGGCACCCTTCAATCCTTGTCAACAGATTGTACGTCACGTTCATGTTATCTAATGGTCTCTACATCCACCAAGTCGTCCTTAACCGTGGACACGGCTTCTCGAAAAGATTCCCTGCAGGGATGTCACTTTACCCACACGTATCATCCGACTCTTAATGCCAAGCTGTTGGCACATTCCCGACGATGTGCCGGCAGGGGGTGGTTGGCCACGACCTTTACCTTACCCGGCCCTATCCATGAGTCAACCCAAGATAGGGCCACCCCGTCAACAGGGAGTGGCCATCCTCCTCACGGCACTTGTCTTTGTGAGGCGGGGTCAAGATCCGTGTACGTCCATCACTTGGCCCCGCTCACGCCCTAGGCGGAGCATTTTGTTTTCAAAACGTTTAAAAGGTTTTATTTGCGTTGCCGAATGGAACACCCAAACTACATGACTCATGGATCTGCCAAACAAGTTAGTTGGTCGATCGCGGTTACTTAGACCCGCGTGTGTGGTTGCACACTCAGTCTTGGCTTCCGACCGTGACCTTAGTCCTAGGGTTGGCGAGTATAGGACGAACAACCACTTCCCAAGTGGCCTCCCATACAAGCCTTAGTCAGATTAAACACACATAGCTCATATTTCCACGTCATCATATCATGCTAGGTTCTCACAGCTCTGAATCATCAACCGGATGGAGCAGAGCTAAATAAACATGTATGGCTAAGCGAAGCAGATATGAGGCTCTGGCGATGCGCACAAGCAAATCCATGTCGGCTAGGAGCAGTGGATCAGGATATTTGAGGCGATGTAGTATAGGCGAACTATATCTACTGACATCAAATAATTTGGAATCGAATGCAAAGTACGAGAAAAAAACTTCGTTCAAAAGCATATATGAGCAGATAGGAGTTTATGCTTGCCTTGCTTATAAGAAACCAAAGAATAGATCTTCTGGGATAAGTGCTTGACTTGTGAATTAAGATCAAGTATTCGCCATCAGAGTTGTTGATCTTCACTTCAGGATCGCATTCTACCGATAAGAATCAAACACCGAAATAGGAATAACAATCAACACATGGCATCAATGCAATGTGCAATATTTATGCATAAGCAAGTTAATACACTGAAATAAAGCCCTAAACATGAGGATAGTGTTGTTATGGTTCATATGGCAATTATGCGATTATGCTGAAATTAGCCCCGAAATGGTCCCCGGAGGGCACTTCGGGCAATTATGAAAGTGAGTACAATTTTGATTACTCAAATGGGTTTGAAAACATCATAACTAGGTTGCATTTGTCATTTTGAGCATTTTGGTATATAACTTGTGATATTTTGAATTTATTGAAGGAAATCTTATTTTCTCCATTTTTAAATGACTTAAACAATATTTAAATAAGGGTCAAAAATTAACTTTGTCAAACATGTGTGAAAATGACATAAAAATGTGAAGTTTATTTTTCGGAACATTTTGGTACCTGACTTTTATTTTTCTGATTTACAGAATTAAAGATATTGATTTTTATAATTTTTATTCATTTTCTGTAATTATAAAAAAGGGAGGGCCCACGTGTTAGTGTAATTATTATTTTCCTATTTTTATTTTCAAAAATACATACCGGCTGACAGTTGGGCCCGCGGCGATGTCACGCTGACGTCATCAAGACGTCAGCGCTGGCCGGCAGGGGCACACCCGCGGTTGCCGGCGGCGATTCCGGCCACGGGAGCACTCGCGGATGGGCGCGTTTGACGCGCCACATCGTGGCCTACACACAGGTGGCGGAGCCGCCTTCGGATGGTCGTCGAGCGCTCGCCAGCGTCCATGTCTTGCGGAGGCCGACGGTTGCTCATGACGCAACGACGAACTTAGGCAGCAGGGGAGAAGGGCAAAGCATCCCAGGAGGACGACAAGCTCACCAGGAGCACCAGGAGGTGGCCGGGGAGGCCGTAGGGGGTTCGACGGTGCCGGAATCAATAGCGGAGGCGCTCGGCTAGAGGCAGGGAAGATGCAGTCGGCGGCAGGGATCCCGGCCTTCCCGGCTCAATTCCTTGCTCGAGGCGAGGTAGAAGGATCCGTCGGTCCTCCCTGTGTGGTCAGAATGGCGGGGCGAGCTTCAAAGCTTCGTCAATGGAGGATCGAGGCGGGTTATGGTTTCGGTTAGGATTCGTCTTCATCGGGACAGAGAGCGAGAGTGGAAGGGAGGTGGGGGTTCTGCAAGGATAGAACGATCCAGACGTTTCCTAGGCGTGCTAATCCACCGCGGGGAGGGGTAGCAGGAGGTGGCAGCGCGCCGACGTTGCCCTCCATCCTTCTGTCAAGAGGTCGAAGAAAGAGAGAAAAGGAATTTCTCCATAACCCCCTAGAGGTTTCAGAAATCACAGAGAGGTCCTTTTCCATTTGAAAACAGAACAGAAAACCAAGTTTTGAGGGCCTTTTTGTAAACATAAAAATTTGGCAAAAATAATTTTGGGAAACCTTGTAAAATTTATGACCTCACCATGCTTTTGTTTTCCAAATTTGAAAAGTTTTAATTCAAATTTTGGGTGACCACTTTAAGTGGGTTTTGGTCAAATTCTTATTAAATTCAAATTCAAACGTGGTTCAAAACTTTCATGCATGCTATGATATGAAGACAACACCACAACACCACTGGATAAAAAAGTTGGGATGTTCCAAATCTACCCCCCTTACAAGAATCTTGTCCCGAGATTCCCGAAGGAGAAAGAAAGAAGGAACACCGGTTTTTAATGATCTTCTCGAACCTTGCGGTTTTGTTCTTGAAATGGTTGATCCGTAGCATCATGAAGTGTTGACCGGATACACCGTAGGTAAGAGGGAAAACTCTTAGAAATTGATCCTCACGAAGATCGAGTATCCCATGGCCAACTCATGGAGAGAGTGTTCACGACAACACTTGAGTTAACAAGTATGAGGCACATCAAGGTAGCGGAGGGATTAGGAGAAGGTTTCAAGTTTGTGGACGAATATTCTTGAAAGGATTTAGAATATGATCTTTGCACAAGACTTTAAGTCCTTTTGGAAAAGAAAGGTTGAACAACTTATGACATCGAGGTTTCCTCAAAATAGAATACCAAGATGGAAATGATTGTCTTGGGTACCACAACGTGATATCTGTAAACGACAAAAAACATAGGAACACACCGAATCATGCGTCCAAGATGAAGGTTTGATACTGGATCATGTTCACTCTTCGGAGTGGACAGAGAAGCTAAGGAAACTTTATTTATTCCATCAAAGTTTGCCAAAATCCTTGTAAAGGATCGGAATGTTACGTCACACCAGAAGATAAGTAACCAAAAGATGTAGGAGGGACACCCTAATGAAGAAGTAGTTTTGGGTCACACCATAACGATGAGTAACCAATGGGAATTGAAAACTGAAAGGAATTAAGGTCTCTTTCCTTTTGTAGTTTGGACGTAACAATACATTTACCACATGGTTAAGATCCCATGGCTGAAGTGACTAACAAATTCACACAATGTGTGATATGAACAGAACTTCAAGTACCAACAACTTAAAGAAGAAAACTGATCAATGGCGGTTACAAAACACCACGAGATGTTCTCATGATGAACTTGTTTCCACTGGAAGGGAGGTCTAGAGGATTGATAGCGAGACATTGGACAAAACGGTTTCCAAGTTCTCTTTGATGTTCTAGATACTGACATCAGGATCATGACAAGCCTTCTCTAGGTCATCAAGTGAAATTTGGACTTCGGTTTGGAGGAACGGTCAGGTAACTTATACAATAAGTCGCACAAGAATTCTCACGAGGAGTGGTTGTTCTTTCTGATTCAAAGGATTATAACATTAGGCCTTCTGGCTTATTGTGTGAATCACAACATCAACCATGCTGGATGTTCGAAAGGACCCAAGTCGAAACCCTTGAGGAAACACCAACCATCGTTGCTGCTTGAGATTCAGCTATGATTGGCGGTTTGATAACTTAGACTCGGTATGTTTGATCAAAGAGGTTGCACCGGTTACCAACGAGATACATTTACTAGATTCTCAAGATATGGCTATGATGTGAAGCTCAAGAAGATGAGCGATATTGCAAAACTCATGTATTAGCAACTTGCAAAAGACAGTTGCACCTACATGACCCAACAGTATTACTAGAGTGTAGCTTTACAAACAGAGGTCACATGACCCAACATTACATCATTCAACGGAGGCAAAAATGTTGCTAGTCAACATGAACCAAAACGGCCTAAGAGGCCGCAACATAAGGCGACGTCCCAGCCCATATATTCCAGGCTCCTACCTGGGAACCCCAAACTACTCGTCGATATCAATGTTGAAACCACCACTGGAGTGAGATTTTCACCTCAACCAAATTTAAGCAAACCTGAGTACTGGAGGTACTCAACAAGACTTAGTTAGCCTATTATATATCTGCTTTTCGGAAATGGGTTTCATGAAGGTTAATTTGCGTAAAGGAACATTTGTTTCCAAATTGAGGAGGAATAGCACGTCACAAGGAGCGTTTTCAAACAGAGGAGAAAGTTAATCAATTACTGAAATCATCATCTTTTCATTCCACCAATATCATTTCCCAGCTTCTCATGCTACAAGGATCACCCCTCTCGGCATCTCCGAGGAGGCACCCTTCAATCCTTGTCAACAGATTGTACGTCACGTTCGTGTTATCTAATGGTCTCTACATCCACCAAGTCGTCCTTAACCATGGACATGGATTTTCGAAAATATTGCCCTACAGGGATGTACAATTTACCCACACGTACCATCCGACTCTTAATGCCAAGCTATTAGCACATTCCCGACGATGTGCCGACAGAGGGTGGTTGGCCACAACCTTTACCTTACCCGGCCCTATCCATGAGTCAACCCAAGACAGGGCCACCGCGTCAACAGGGAGTTGGCCATCCTCATGACGACACCCGTCTTTGTGAGGCGGGGTCAAGATCCGTGTACGTCCATCGCTTGGCCCTGCTCACGCCCTAGGCGGAGCATTTTGTTTTCAAAATGTTTAAAAGGTTTTATTTGCGTTGCTGAATGGAACACCCGAACTACGTGACTCATGGATCTGGCCAAACAAGTTAGTTGGTCGAGCGCGGTTACTTAGACCCGCGTGTGGTTG